>JAVFBZ010207543.1:0-13341 GCA_032466195.1 Katharina tunicata
CGAATACGCCTCCGCTGCCGTCGGTCCATAGCGAGAACATTACCACATACTTGTATCAACTTTAACTGTGCTACCCCCCAAAATACTGAATTATCCCGCTTTTTACTAAAGAGATAATTCTATTAATATTTCGCCTATGCGTTTCTTTTTTGACAGAGTATATGTCTCTCACACACTACCAACCACTTGGGGGCCAATATAACAAAACGAAGAACCTTAAATTTATATTTCTACATCACAGGGACTTACCAACTTACGTTTATGTAGTTGTTGTTCTTGTTGTATACTAGCTTTTATTGTATACTATAGTATAGCATACAACAACAGCTAGTATACAACAACAACAACAATAACTACATAAACGTTGATTTATGATTACTAGCTGTTGTTGTATTCTATAGTATACAGCTAGTTTATAACACGACAACTTTAAACGTAAGTTGATACAAGTCCCTGTGTTCTACATGCATTTTTGAAAGTTGGCATTGGAAGTGAAACAATGGCAATTATGTTACCTGTGTTAATTAACAGATTTTTCAGTTTCAAAGTACTTGTCAATATATCTTCATGTATGTATACCCTGAAGATCCCAAAAATGAACAAAGGCGTTCGGGGAAGACCTGTTCCGTTTGACTCCTGGTGGGATACTGTGGCGGTCACTTCTTGGGATAGGGATGAAGCCCCAAAGTTCGTGTAATCTGATGTCATCAATATAAAGATTCACAGTCACAGAGGGCTACGTTTGAAGGTCTGTAGATCTTGGATCACTATACAGACCAACATACCGAGTCGACCATGCTGTGTGTCAAGGTTACAACATTAGTACCCTGTTTTAATTGGAAGCTTCCGGAAGTTCCACTAAAATAAATTTAAATTTAAATATAATTTATTAAAACCGATATATGCCGTCATGAAATTATATGGGAGACAACAGCTTGGTATTGGGCATCACTCTGTGTAACATTAACGCTGGTGGTGAAACCAACAACAACCACATGTTTGTGTAGCTTTATTTACGATGATAGTTCTACTTTCCGTGATAAACTCTGAAAAGGTTACATATAATGTGCAAGTATCACATATGGCATCACAAAAAATGAAATGACCTCTAGAGCCGATAGTCTATAAAACACACACAGATATATCAACCACTTGTAGGGGTTAGAGTTCAAACACTTTCGCAAGTGTCACCAGTTTAACACTCCCAGGTGCTTGTTCGACATTTTAAAGTGTAACTGGTAAACTGCAAATGTTCTGCTGGCATCAGCAATCTTAGAGCACTTGCAAAGTGTAACATTTATAGCGCTTTAGTTTTAAGAGTGTAGATTATTAATACCAGACTCCAATCAGCAAACTGTATTATGTTGGTAGATAAATATCCAATGGGCGCACCGATAGTTTGGGTTAGTCAGTTCACGAAGCAGAGCTGTGTGGCTTACCAGTTTGGCATATTGTGACGAATGAATTTGGTCCTGTGATATATACACTATTGTAGCCTTGCAGAGCGGGAATGGTTACCTGCCCTCGGTTTCACAATAGTGCGGTGTGCAGTGTTTGACTGCAAGGACAGAAACCCCAATCTACTGGTTGAGACCAGATGACAGAAACTTTCTGCCGAGTTAAACAGGTTTGGCTTCATTGGTTATTGATGTTACACGTTAGATGTAAACTTGTTGTGCAATTGTTAAAATGTACCACAATTTGCACTTGGTTACATTCTCTGGATAAAGTTATGGGTTAATCATAGGCTTTCTCTTCCTTTAAATACGACCTATCAGATAACCATCTATCAGTCACCCAACCAAAAGAGTTTCCCCATATTTATGTTTATAGCATAACTCTGGAAATCGGTCAATCCGTCTCGACATTTGCCGCTATGTATATGTCTAGTAAGGCATTTTTGTCCAGTGATTTTGTTAAATTAATTTGCTTTACAACATTAGTACCCTGTTTTAATTGGAAGCTTCCGGAAGTTCCACTAAAATAAATTTAAATTTAAATATAATTTATTAAAACCGATATATGCCGTCATGAAATTATATGGGAGACAACAGCTTGGTATTGGGCATCACTCTGTGTAACATTAACGCTGGTGGTGAAACCAACAACAACCACATGTTTGTGTAGCTTTATTTACGATGATAGTTCTACTTTCCGTGATAAACTCTGAAAAGGTTACATATAATGTGCAAGTATCACATATGGCATCACAAAAAATGAAATGACCTCTAGAGCCGATAGTCTATAAAACACACACAGATATATCAACCACTTGTAGGGGTTAGAGTTCAAACACTTTCGCAAGTGTCACCAGTTTAACACTCCCAGGTGCTTGTTCGACATTTTAAAGTGTAACTGGTAAACTGCAAATGTTCTGCTGGCATCAGCAATCTTAGAGCACTTGCAAAGTGTAACATTTATAGCGCTTTAGTTTTAAGAGTGTAGATTATTAATACCAGACTCCAATCAGCAAACTGTATTATGTTGGTAGATAAATATCCAATGGGCGCACCGATAGTTTGGGTTAGTCAGTTCACGAAGCAGAGCTGTGTGGCTTACCAGTTTGGCATATTGTGACGAATGAATTTGGTCCTGTGATATATACACTATTGTAGCCTTGCAGAGCGGGAATGGTTACCTGCCCTCGGTTTCACAATAGTGCGGTGTGCAGTGTTTGACTGCAAGGACAGAAACCCCAATCTACTGGTTGAGACCAGATGACAGAAACTTTCTGCCGAGTTAAACAGGTTTGGCTTCATTGGTTATTGATGTTACACGTTAGATGTAAACTTGTTGTGCAATTGTTAAAATGTACCACAATTTGCACTTGGTTACATTCTCTGGATAAAGTTATGGGTTAATCATAGGCTTTCTCTTCCTTTAAATACGACCTATCAGATAACCATCTATCAGTCACCCAACCAAAAGAGTTTCCCCATATTTATGTTTATAGCATAACTCTGGAAATCGGTCAATCCGTCTCGACATTTGCCGCTATGTATATGTCTAGTAAGGCATTTTTGTCCAGTGATTTTGTTAAATTAATTTGCCTGCAGAGAATAACAGCTTTTCGATAGTCCGCCTAGACCACTTTGAAAGCATTTTGAGCAATGATACAGTTTACCATCTCGTTGGACTGTTAATCAGTCCACAGAGACAACATGGTAAATATAAATGATAATATAACTTAATCTATTTTGATATATTATTCATCTAGACACAGCAGACTAATATTACTTTAAACAGGAACCAACAGATAAACCCAATTTGTTCAGTTTACATGTCTACATGATGCTTTTTATATGTAAGTATTTCGGTTTCCATCGTAATTATTGTATTACTAGTAATTTAATTCACGTTATATTGTTATAATTATTGCATTTAAGATGCTATTGTTTTCATGAAATTGCGAAAAGTATATATATCAAAATGTATTTAAAGTTTGTACAACTGAATTTGGGTTGCTTTGTTTCTAATTCAGTCAACCGATTCACTATGAAAACTGTTCGTTTCCCAATAACCTTTCTTAAACGTTTGCCTACCTTGAAAGTTTTTACTGGGCTCAGATTGCCAAATAAAATGTGTTCCCATATGGATCTACTCATAAAATAACTTGGCAGTCTTCTTGTCCCCAATGGCTTATTATTTTTACTAAAGCTATGTTGACAGTCCTCAAATAACTATGAAGAAATAATCTAATGAGGCCGATCAATGATGTTAGTAGGCCTACTGAGTTATTCAAACGACCAAGCACTTCCGTTCTATTACACTCGGGATATGACGAGGAAAGGAACACTAAGTAATTGACCAATCAACACTTTCTATTTTGACCAATGGGCATCTAGATCCGGAAGGATGGTATCCAATCGAGTGGCAGAATTCTTCATTTTGACACCGTGTTGTTTGCCTATGTCACTGCAACCATTTGTTGATTCCTATATAGCGTTTTTCCTGATAACAATGTTTTGTGTAATAAATTGTACAAAAACAAAGACCTACAACGTCTAATGGTGTGTGTTATTGTCATTATATTGAGGCAAATGTCAGAATCCAACCGAGATTTAGATTTAATTAAGAACAAATATTCAAATAAAACCTGATTATATGGGACATATAAGCCCCTTTCCCACATACACGATTTTTGCTACGGTTGAGCAAAAAATTTCACATGTTCACATTCGCAACGGCGTCGTACTTATCTTCGTGGACAATCGTGGTCTACCGTAGAACACCGTAGTGGAATCTTGCACCACCGCGGAGAAGCAAGATTAGTTTGGGTATGTTAAAAAAAATCGTGTTGAACCGTAGTGGTGAAAAAAAATCTTGGTCGACCGCAGCAGCATCGTAGAAGAGTCTTAATGTTGTTTTGACGTTGTTGTGGTGTGTTGTAACGGTCTCTTGTTTATTCCTTCTCGTTCGTAGTCTCCACACCACCTACGGCAAGCCCCGATATCACTGCGGTGCTTATACTATACCACTACGACAGTGCTGCGACCGAGCACGACTTTAACAAGATGCCACCGAGAACAAGTTTTTGTATCACGTGACTCTTGTTGGTTAAAGCGACTCATAGGAAATTTAAACACACAAGCTGCCATGCCGAATTTGAGGAAGACGCACAAAAGGGTGCTCCCAGTCGTAGGGTTAAAACAACATCACTCCATGGATCCAGACCCTATTGTAACTGTTCCATCAGTTGCAATTGCGGCCGAGGCCTTTTCCGAAGACATACCATTACAACCTGATGCTCCAGATGGTGAGAGTAATCGTGTAATTCACATTGAACCACTACCGTCTCCAAAATCACAGGAAACTGACAATTGAAATGCTCAGCCTATCCAGGATTCACAGCAGTCCGTCAACCATATATAATATATATATAGCCCAAAATAAAAATATATAGATATATCTATTATTTCACCCTTTGGACCGGTTTGTCATGTGATAAATCAAATCGTACAGGTGTCTTACTAATTCGTACTAGCGTGTTGTGAATCGTAATGATGCCGTAGTGACGTCGTAGGGCAATATTAACTTTTCGTAGTACGCCGTGATAAATTTTGACGATGTCGTAACACTACCTTAATAATTCGTAAAACTATCGTGACAATATCGCATTACTGTCGCACAACATCTTGACGGCGTCTTGATAGTGTCTTAACAAGATGTTAAAGTCGATTGACCGTGAAGCTTTGAGTTTGAATTTCTAGTTTGAAAAATATTGGTCTACCGTAGCAAATTGTGTGTATGTGGGAAAGGGGTTAATAGCAGCTAACAAATTGTGTGCCTTTAACAGCTTGTCGTTTGACAATTTGACGGAATTCCCCTTAAGGCCCTTTAAGACCCACACAGACAACATGTCAGACAGAATGACATATAAGACTTTATATTTGACAACTTCCGGTATATTTCCGGCGCAACGTTTCGGCCTAGTTACCAAGACCAGAAAAAAATAGACAGGAAATTGTATTTAAAGAAATATTTCCATATTTTGTGATGACATTTAGATACGACTGATAGAACCAGTTGAAATAATTATTTAAATTCCAAACTTTTTAAGAAATATGTCAAGGGTCTTACTAGATTTGAGAGAAAAAAAGAAAAAAACATACACAAATCAGATGTTTTATGGTTTCATGAAATGATAAGATATGAGGGAGCAATGTATATGAAATCAAAATTTTAAACAAAAAGACTGGTAGAAAAAATACTAGCGCTATAGGCTACTTGGATTAAAAGTTTTCGGTCTGATAACAATTCACTTAATGTTTCTTTTTTTTTTTTTTTTGTTTATTGTGCATTTTCTGACGTTATACAAACAAGAGTCCCAATTTCAGGTCATTTGCTAGCCTTATTGTGGGCGGAAAACTGGGTAGGACGGTTTGCAGTTACACGGCACTTTTGACAGCCCTGCCAACAAGCGTCGAGGGAATCTTGGCACACTACCATCTAGCTAAAACGAGCGCCTACGCAATGGAAAAACGTCACGGCATTCCAAGAAAAACGTCACGGAATTCCCTCTGTAGGTGAACTTAACTGATACGGATTATTGTTTACCCTTCAAATTTGGTGGATCAAAAAAGGTGTAGGCCTACTATTCTGATCCGGATCAGATTTAGTCCACCTGTTTGTGCCCGTGTTAACGCAAACACAAACCTGATCCGGATCAGAGCCGGTTGCGGCCCTGTAACCGCTACTTATATATATATGCCGTCTAGAACTTTCCACCACGGAGTTCCCTGTCATATAATAATTATGTGCGCTAACTGTTTTAAGCATGAGTTTGAAACAAGTTTTACTTCTCCTCATTTGATTTACTGTGTATTGATCGTTATAATCCAGTTCTTAGTGAACGGAATATCACAACAACCTAAATACGGAAATTGATTTCAACATGATAGCTTCTAGTGATCATACCCTTGACATTACCTTTGGTTTAAATTACAAACCCTCTAATTAGGTATGTTTTTTATGCCTCTGTATAATATTGACAAGTTGTGGAACATAGTTCAATTACTAATAAAGTAATTCGGGTCAGGGTTTATAATCTATTGTTATTGGTAATAGAAGCAATGAAAATACCATAAGACGCAAGCTAATTGAATGTTTTATCAGGTACTCACCAGAATTACAATTTACATCAGGAGACACCGAAATTATCCGTCTGCATCCATTTTTATAGGGTTGAAGTATTAAATGGAACATCAGTAGGCGTTACACAATTGCCCATCCCTTATTACAGCTTGTTTCCATAGAAACTTGTGCAGAATAATAATAATCAACCATAACAAGAACATGACAAAGATGGATTTACAACTTCTGGGTATATTGATAAGTGGCGATTCACAATGATTACAAATCTCAACAGAATATACTTTAATGGTAAAAGAACAACGTTCTTAGAGTGACCAGTATTTCACGTGTCCAAAGCCTCAACGTGGAACTGATCAATATATTACATACGTGTTTTTTCTCATGCGTGATAAGTGAATAAAAATCATAGTTAAATTACAGAACCAACCAACTTTTGTTTGATTTCTCGTTTTCCATTAAATACCACTTAAATTGAACTACTGTAAGTAAAATGTATGGTGGACTGGCTGTGCCATAGTTTATTTATATAATTGTTGCAGATTAAAATAACCGAAACTAAAATGTAACCCTAGCAAGGCAAAACCTGTACAAATATATAGAATAAAGTTATATATCTGATCCACAACATTTAAATATACATTAACACAGTTGTGGATAAAACAAGCGTATTTCCAATGGTCTGTCTTTTACAAAACATGTTAAGCATTAATTCGCCTTTCTAAAGTTGAGTGATGAAGAATAATCTTTATTTCGTCCCAATCGACCCCACCGCCCATGGTGTTTTATAACTCAGATTTAGGCCTATTGATTTGTTAGTACAATACTGTTCAATAAAAGTTTATACCATTAGTTTATAAAATAAGCAATAATTTCCACATATAATAAGTATACAAAACAGGTTATAAATAGGTTAACAACATGATGATATGAGCCTAATTATCGTACATAATATACTACTTGGCTAAATTCATAGCATGTAGGTAAATAACTAACCACTTCCGCCTATATGTTACAGCTCCCAGGGGAAACGCTTACTTTAAAGGCTGGACGCAAGTTTAAGTGCTGAGCATTAGTGTGTTACGTTGTAAATAACGAGGTGTGGGCAATGTGCCTTTATAAATTGATTGGACAAATTCGTCAATGGTAAATAAACAATTCTCCCCTTCACGAACTGACATTTACAAGCTTATATATATATATAAGTTAACATACAGGATTCAGACTGTATTCTGCTATACGTATTTACCTGCAGTTATCGTGTCATATCTTTGTTGTGCTGGGTATGGATTTGAGTGCTATTTTATCATGATTGTGTCATAAAAAACGTCAATTGTACTTAGGGATAAATTCCAGGTTTCAGAACTGCTCTTCAGGTCAAAAGTTACATTTGTGGGATGTTCCTCTCCTAGTATAAAAATATCTTGAATATATCTAAGCCAGAATGTTGGGTTATGCCCTTGTCTGGCCTGCTATGATCGCTTGTTGCCCAAAATGTATGGCAATATTGGGTTACAGACATTTATTACTTTTGAAAATATTTATTTGATTAGTGCTTAACGTCGTACTTGATGGTATTTCGCTTACATGACCACTTTGCTTTGCCCATGTTTTTGGTAAAACACCGCTTATATTAATACGATCGCCGTATAACTGGTACATCGTATAGATGATGGCCAGTTGATAAATAAGTCAAAGATTCGTCGGTAGGTAGAATGGTTTGACTATGTATTTTCGAAATAGTCACCAGGAATGTAGGCGTTATCGAGGTAATCCTATTTTAGGGACATTGTTCATAAAGTTTATTATAGCAAGCACAATGCTAAGCTTACGGAGTGTTTAGGAGTGCAGACATCCCAGAGATAACCTTCTTAACGTGTATGTGTCGAGTATGCTCGGCGGTTAAGGACATCATCGATCATTGCCAAGTGAAAATTCAAGACGATTTGTTGATTTGAAACAAAACGTTGATGTGGAGCTTCGGAGCGATAGCTCCATAACATACCTTCACGGCTTTGACAATTCACTTGGCAGCGGTATTAGAACAGAGCTTTACAACATGCAGTCTTGATTTGATGTGCGGTATGGCAATTCTATTATGCCATTTTCTAGCTTTCCTTTACGAAATTCTGTTTGTCTATTAGCCCAGTGTACGAAACCAAACTTAAACGAAGCTTTGGAAATAAAATGTGGCTATAAACAAATAACTTCCTCTCAAGGCTATTTCACTTATGCCGTAGAGATAATGTTGGAAAGCTCATTGGTAAAGGCCAAAATCTCAGCTTTAATAAATAATGACCCCTTGGGGTAAGCGTATGTTGATCGAAGATGAAAAAAACGCGAACAATGGCTCGTCTTTGACAGCATACAACAATTCGTCAAGTGGAAGTTAACAATTGATGATTTTATCAACTAAAATTTTTCGTGGAGATATTTCAAACCAATGACATCAGAGGACAACTTGAAAAAAAGTTGGCTGGACATTTTGATATCATGAGTGAATGTGGTTTCTGGACAGTAATTACGATATAAAGATGAAATTTTTCTTTTCTTTTTTTCTTTCAGATAGAACTGGAATGAATTGTGTATTTGTTTTTAATTTGCAACTGTAACTGGACTATATTGTAATGAAGACTTGGATACTGATTAATACGTGTCTTGCAGACCTGCCACACATTCATTATTCAACGATTTCATTGCGTCAACACTTTATGTTATTTATAAAAAAAATCGCGAAAAAAACCCCCCGAATGCTAAACAAATCAGAGAAAAATAAATTGATCGTAAAAGACCATCTGCCTTTGTTGCTTGATAAAAAATATCGTGAATGGACTTTAGATCTGTGTGAACGTATTGACGTTGTCCATGGTTTTGAAGAGAAGGCAAGGCAGAGTAAGTACGTTGAGCCAGTTCAACATTCACTCTTAAATTGGTTGCGTCAAAAATGTACCTACACGATACAATTTCAATTATGATAACAACTTATTTCGCGGTCAAAGTGTTAAATAAATAGTTATTTAACATGTTTAATCTTAACGATATTAGAATATGCATAAAGTTATATAAAACATTCACAGCCTTTAACTGTATAAATCTTCGTTCGTTCTACAGTGGGCCTCGGTTAGAGGGCTGGTCCTGCTAGCCAGATACCCGGGTTCGAATCCAACTGGAAACATTTTTTTTTCTCTACATTGATACAAAAATAGGCCTGTTTATACACAACACCTGAAAAGCCGTTTTATGTTTTATAAGAAATCATTTCAAATATCAGATGCCCATGAAATTTTCCTGTGTTTTGATTAATTTTTTGTTTGGAAGAAACAATTGCCAAAACATTGCAACAATGCAACAATACATGATTGCAACTGTTAAATGGTAAATCATTTGAGGAGAAAAATAAACACAATTTTTTTATATACTGTTATCATGTTATACGCGTAAATCTCGTTATGTGTCTGCATGGCTTTTCAATTGCATAATAATAGTGTCAAAATACATGTACAAATTGAACCGTAACTTAATATAGATTTTGTTGCGCTTCTGGTAGTATATACGTGTGGACTTTTGGGCATAATTGATGCAATTATGGGGAGAGAATAGCGAATAGAGAGCGATGTCTTAGTAACGTGGAAGAAAGCCGCTTATTCATGGTTTATCCTATCTCGTCTGTATCTGTCTAAGAAGGGTTAATACAATTACCGGTCGACACCTTGGCATACAATAACTGTGAATGGCTTTACGGCCTGCATTATAAATTAAACTGATTGATACTGCGATTTTCAAGAAGGTTAGCATGCAATTCATCTACATGTTGTCATGAGTTCTATTTTCACCTTACATTTAGCCATGCATATATTGACAAGGAGAATTCAATACAGACACACGACGTAACTGTGAGATGGATTGGTTGGACTTCACTTTACGACAACGAGTGTGAAGTGTCAGCCATTCACTTTACTAGTGCTCTATTCCCGTGGCTCTAAGTAAAGCAAGCTGAATTCTCCGGAAGTTCGTGGCTATACATCTCATTTGATCAAAGCCTGCGAAGATAGAAACTTTTATACATGGCGTTAATTTCCGTCATCAATGGGTTGCAGAGTAACACAGAACATTAGAGTATAAATGTTTCCCAAGAGATTTGGCTGATTTATATCTAAAAATACTAAAAATATATTCATATTAAAAACCATTTTAACAAGTTTCTAGAGAATAGGTATTTGTTACACGCCATATAATTTTATTTATCGTTTATTTAGGATTTACCTCTCTATTAGACCTACTGTTGAACTCATTACTGTAAATCGCCTATGCTATTCCATAAGCAATCTTCTTGTGCATACAATACACTGTATATAATAAATGGGACGCTATCCTTAAACGGACACCCCAACACTGCACAGAACTCTCCGTTTATTACTGAAGCCCGTCATGTCCTCTTAATTTTCATTGCTTAAGTGGGTCTTAAAGAAATAAATTAACTTCATCATTTTTTAAAATAAACATTTACGCAAGGAGCTTTTTTACTGGGGCTGAAGTCGCTTTAGATAACATATAATCCTGTGATGGATGAGACTTGATTTCCTCTTGGAACAAAACAAAAAGTGCAAGACAAGAATACAACAGAGATTTGAGTGACCTGATCGAATTCCTGACTAAACATTTTGTCAATGGTTTGATCAACTAGTTATTAAATGGAACATCAGATCAAACGTGTCCAGTATTACATATTTGCCTCAATTCGCCCATTTAGCTACATATTTCCGTTTGCCTAATTTCATCCCTGTGACGTGTTACCATTTATCTCATTTTTAATCGATTTCATTTAATATGTCAATTGATTCATTTGAGTCTATGGTGCAATTATACCACACTTTTTACTTGTCAACATTCTCTGGTTAAAGTTATAGGTTTAACCATAGGTTTTCTCCTCTCACAGACATGAAGTAAAGATGGGTGGAAATGTTTGTCATGATAATTGCCTGTGGTTTCTAGGCTTATTTCCCAGAAAATCGTCCATGATTGCAGTAATTACGATATAAAGATGAAATTTTTCTTTTCTTTTTTTCTTTCATTCAGAACTAGAATGGATTTTGTATTTTTCTCTATTTGCAACTGTAACTTGACTATATTGTAATGAAGACCTGCTTACTGAGTAAACAAAAGTGTCTTGCAGACCTGCCACATATTCACTATTCAACGATTTCATTGCGTTAACACTTTATGTTATTTATAAAGATATGGCGAAAAACAACAGCAGGAAAAAAAAAAAACAAGCGAATGCTAAACAAGTCAGAGAAAAGAAAATCGATCGAGTATTTCTAGTGAAATTATTGTGGTTTTGCATTAAACAGAATACGAGAAGGGTTGCAAGCTCACATAACAAGTTGACATAAAGACCAATTCGATTCGACCAATCACTTAAAATGATCCGCATTTATTTTCCATTCCCGAAATTCTCAATGATAGTTAGCGGTACATCGTTGCACAATACGCCTTGCCGATAACGGTGAAGGTGGCTGCAAACAGTGATGCTGGAATGAGGTAGCAATTAGACAGTGGCTTGTGAATGGTGGAATTACCGTTCCGGGATTTTTCAGTGTTTTTCTATTTTTGAAACAAGACAATGTGTATGATGAACAGTCTTGATACTATTGTCAATTATTGCAGAGATCAAAGACTTCTATTAATTCAGACCAGAAAACAAACACACTCGACTTATGTACGTTGAGAGCTTTTATTTAAGTGTTTTATAAACAGTAATAAGGCCACAATTAAAAACACAAATCTGTTTGAAAGAGAAGTTAGAGTAAACAAGCCAGAATAAATTCCGTAAAAGGTTTAACGTTGCTCTTCTTTTGAAAAGGCAAGATGGAAATCTAGTGGTATCACAGAGTTGTTTTCTTCTCCTAGTCTCACCTCGCCATTTCATTCAGTACAATGGTTAAGGACTAGGTTCAAAATAAACAAATGCTCCATGTTTGTATACCAATGCAAAGGGATTTGTGTCGATTATCGATTACCCGCCCAATTTATGATGAATTGAAAAATGTTATCCAATTTAGCAATGCTGTTTTTTGCATAAATGAATTAGAATTGAGCATGGCGTTTACGTGCTCTGATCACAGCTTCCTAAATAAACTTTCAACATAAACTATGTCAGCCGGCTTCACTTGGTCACTGTTTGTCTTCAATGCACCCCTCATCCCCAGAAAAATCTAAAATGAAATAAATAAATAAAAATAAAATACCATAATTTAATAAGGATATTCAACTTCTGGTATATTTTAGGCGCAACTTGTATTTGCAGATGATTTATCGGTTTTAATTAGTCGATATCCCTGTGCCAGTGTTATCACTCTTTACAAAATATATATATAAAAGATTCGTAACCTTTATCTGTTTAAAAATTCATTCGTTCTATCGTGGGCCTTTGTAGCTCCGTCGGTTAAAGCGCTGGCCCTGCTAGCCAGAGACCCGATGTCGAATCAAGGTTGAGGCAAGAAATATTTTCTTTGTCTACATTCATACGAACATAGGACTATATATAGAAAACACCTGGAAAGAATTGCTTATAAGAAATGATTTCAGATATCGGGTACCCATTGACTTTACTCATTTTATTTTCGGACGAAACAATTCCTGCAGCATGGTGTCTTGCAACAATACATATTGATTGCAAATGTTAAATGGTCAAAAAATATTTTTAAATATAAATAATATGTTATACGCGTAAATTTCGATATGTTTCTG
>JAVFBZ010207554.1:0-13341 GCA_032466195.1 Katharina tunicata
TTTTTGTAATATTGCAGGTTAGTTGATGTCTAAAATAGCCCCTCCTACAACAGCTGATTTAAACATTTTCCCAAAAAATTTCCCCCCTTCCAGATCATCCCCGGGATCGCCCGTTCCGGGCTCGGCTCCCGCTATGCGGTCGATTTGTTAGTAAAAAGGGTGCCCAAATTAAAAAGCTGTATTTGCCCCTGAGTTCATGTACATTGTATTTGCAGTGGGACAAATAATATTGTGAAGAGTTGAAATCCTAATGATAAAGTCAGTTTTGTAATTCCATAAATCAATGTGTCGAGATCTGTCTAGTTGTTAAAAATGTGTATTTCTTTTTCAGCCAGCTAAAAAAGGCGGGAAAAAGCGGAAGATTGCCTCGGCCCCTCTGGCCACCAAGAGGGTAGAGGTTAAAAAAGTTGTAAACCCTTTATTTGAAAAAAGACCTAGGAATTTTGGCATTGGTAAGACAACTGTAATCATATCAGGATTCAGTTAGTTTGGTGGAGAGGTGTGTCAAGTTGTTTTCTTACTAAGCTACATGTAGGCATAGTGTTAGCCAGAGGGGTGTCTCGGTGTCTTTGAGACACCCTAGAATCCATTTGAGACACCCTAATTCAGTCAAATTTAACATGGGACAGATAGGACAAATGTCAAATGAGACACCCTGTTTCTTTGAAAAAAGTGATTTGAGACACCCTGTTTTTGATTCCTGGCTAACACTATGCATGTAGGACTCCAATAGGTGACATTTATCAGTTTGGGTGTTGACAGGCCATCAGAGTTCTTTACCTGGATTCAATATGCATAATGTTTAATATGCTTACCTTGAGATATTGAGTTGCTTGACCAAAACGGATAAGAAGGAAGAAAAGAGTTAAAAATAAATCAATTAAAGTGTGTTATTACTCATCCAGTTGGGAAAAGTTGAATCCAACAATCAGTGGTGCCACTGATTTTGGGCAGTATCTTCACCCATTGGACTAGCACACACTATGTGGGTGAAATAACCTGAAGTACGGCATTAAACGCCAAACAAATGTTTTAAATTTGAAGCAGTGCTAAAATAACTTGCTGTGTAACTTAACCATAAATTCATTGAATAGTCTCATAACTATTTAATAAGATTTAATATACATTCTGTTTTGACTAGGCCAAGACATCCAACCCAAGCGTGACTTGAGTCGTTTTGTGAAATGGCCCAAATATGTTCGTCTTCAGCGACAGAAAGCTATCTTGTTACAGAGACTGAAAGTACCGCCGCCAATCAACCAGTTTACTCAGGCACTAGACAGACAAACAGGTAAAATTATTGTGTAATCTGAATCGCACGAAAACCAACTTTCTGATCTAAGGGGCATCAAGTAGCGAATTTGTTGTGGTGTCCTGTTTTTTGCGCTGTAAATGTCTGTGGTGTCTTCTACTTTCCCAATCATGTTTAGGGTGGTTTCCTTCACCCATTGGGCTGGCATGTCGTCATGTAAGTCAGATAACCTTAACTACAGCCTGAAATCCCAGTCAAACAGTATAACAAAGTGTGAGTGGTTGTGGAAGCCCCCTGTAAATGTGTGAAGTTGTCCTGCTGTTTTCTTAGCTAAGATTATCAGAAATCAATGGTTTATTCTGTTATGTGCCCTGGTTAAGTGTTGAGGATTGGTCTGAGCGCTCATTGGTCTGGCATGTAGTCAGTCGTACAAGTGAAAAACCTTATGTACAGGGTAAAACTTGACATGAATTCAGTACATGAAAACACCCTGGCAATGATTAGAAACAGGTTAAACATCTGACTGGCTCTGATGTATTAAAAACCTACCACCAAAATCTCTGAGCAGGGCTGAATATATAATTTAATAGCAATATGGAAAGGTACCCACCACCGGAATACTGAATTAAAATCGGTCAACCTCAAATTCTTTCCACCGAAAAGGGTCAAACTGACAACAATTGCCAACAGTGTTTCTTCAGTGATTAAATGCGTCTTTGATTTTGAGAATGGTTGAAAGGAGTGTCCTGGGCCCTGGACAGGTGCTCTCTGAACTAAGTTGCATCACAGGAGCGCTTTACTGCGACTGATCTAAGAAGCATCTAGAAGCTGATTTGTTTTCGTCCTGTTAACATGTGTTTTTTTTTTTTTGTGTTGTCAGCGTTGTTAAGGGTGGCTTCTGTCACTGATTTGGCTTAGGTGTCAACCTGGGTGAAATAACCTTAAGAATGGCGTAAAACAGCAGTTAATCAATCTTTGGAAAATATCACACCAACTGTAAACAAAATATCTAGCTGGTATTCTTAAATGCCCATATTTACCTAAATATTTCAAGTTGGTATACAATTACATGATAGTTTTTCGGCTTTATTATGCCTTCATGAGTTAAGCATATGTTTAACTGTTGAAATAGTCTTGAGTACGGCACAATCATTCAAACCACAATCAAACAATCAAATCCGGAGTTGTACTCCAGCGAAAATGGAGAATGGAAAATGAAATCAATTTTGATTAATCAATATCCATATGGTGTGAAACAGGCTCAACTTCACACTGTTTTTTTTGTGCTGTAAATTTACTGTGGTGTCTTTTACTTTACCACCATTGTAACGTTTAGGGTGCTTTCCTTCACCCATTGGACTGGCAGGTCGTCATATGAGTGAGATAAGTGGGTGACCCCAATCAAACAGTATAACAAACTGTGAGTGGTTGTGGAAGCACCCTGTAAGTGTGTGAAGTTGTCCTGCTGTTTTCTTAGCTAAGATTATCAGAAATCAATGGTTTATTCTGTTATGTGCCCTGGTTAAGTGTTGAGGATTGGTCTGAGCGCTCATTGGTCTGGCATGTAGTCAGTCGTACAAGTGAAAAACCTTATGTACAGGGTAAAACTTGACATGAATTCAGTACATGAAAACACCCTGGCAATGATTAGAAACAGGTTAAACATCTGACTGGCTCTGATGTATTAAAAACCTACCACCAAAATCTCTGAGCGGGGCTGAATATATAATCTAATAGCAACATGGAAAGGTACCCACCACCAGAATAGTTTAATACTGAATTAAAATCGGTCAACCTCAATTTTCTTTCCACTGAACAATGCTTTTTCAGTGAATGTGATTTTGAAAATGGTTGCTGTGCCCTGGGCTGGTGCTCTGGGAGTCTGAGATTGTCGGGGCCTTAATTGTTTAGTCTCAGGATCACCTTCCTCACCTGCGACTGAGCTAAGGAGCGACTGGAAGCTGATCTGTTTTCGTCCTGTTAACATAATGTTGTTTCTTCTGTGTTGTCAGCATCATTTCGGGTGGCTTCCTTCACTGATTTGGCTGGGGTGTCGTCACACAAAATAACCTTAAGATCGGCGTAAAACCCTAATCAATCAATCACTGGAAAATATAACACCAACTGAGAACAAAATACTTCGCTGGTATTCTCAAATGCCCATACTTACCTAAATATGTCAAGTCATGTCACTGATGAAATAACCTTGAGTATGGTGCAAAACCACAATCAAACTAACAAATCATGAAGTCTACTAGAAGGAAGTGCAGAGGAAATTTTTTATTGGGGATAAATAACTTGGAACCAATTTCCATGCTGTGAAATGGGCTTGACTTAACAATAAAATATTTTCCAAAGACATCTGCCCCTGCTCATTTATACTTTAATCCACATTAGGTGGGTAGAGTTACAGTACCTGTTTTCCATAGTGACAGTTATTTAAACATGTATTGTCTGTTTTCAGCCACACAGCTTTTCCGATTAATGGACAAATACAGGCCAGAGACAAAACAGCAGAAAAAAGCTCGTCTCCGTGCCCGTGCTGAGGCTAGGGTTGCCGGGAAGGAAGACGCCCCTACAAAGCGCCCTCCTACTGTACGATCTGGTGTGAACACAGTCACAACATTGGTGGAGCAGAAGAAGGCTCAGCTAGTGGTGATTGCCCACGATGTCGATCCTCTAGAGGTCAGTAAAACACTGTGAAGACTGGCTTTGGGTTAATGGTAACTTAGTCATAACCTGTTACTACGGCCTAATCATATATATATCAAGCCCTTGAAAAGGGTTGGTTGCCGGTTACTTAAGCTTCGTTTCCAATTGTACAGATGCGGAAAAGCCTAAGGATGCGGATAAATTTTGTGTCCATTCAAGGTTCCGCATACATAAAAAGTAACGATCGCTACATGATCCGGTCGAAGATTGCCTTGTCCACATCTGCACCCGTACAAATGGGAACTCGCGTATTATCAGTTAGAGCGATTTATTCTGTGTCTGCACAAATGGAAACTCAGCTTTATCCTTCAATCTGTCAGCTCATAGAAAATATTTGAGGGCTGTCGGTGGGTTTCTGATTTGTGTTAGATCAGGCTCCAGAATAATGAATTCTTGACCTAGAATTAACTTTGACAGGGTTATTTGACCTGTTACATCAAAGAGTTGCCCAGTTGTGACAACAAATTGACACACTCTGCTATAAATATTCTGGCAGAATTTTTTGTTTTCAGTCTTTTGGCTATGTTAAGACTTTCATTTAACTTGAACTAGGATTAGAATTAAAAAAGTCTCTAACATTCCCGTACTGAGAAAAAATATCTGTGAAACTGTGTTATTGGAAAAACCTATTTTTTGGGTGCACAAGGGAATTTAATTGTTGAAAGACATAGTTTTTTTATTGTGATGGCAAGTGACAGGCAATGATGTGGATTTTTTTTACCTGATTTTCTATGAAGATCAAAATAACCGAGCTTTTTAAATCTGAGCCGAAGTAATCTTGCAAGCCATCTAAATAATCTATTGGACTATCTGTAAAGACCCACCTGGGCCGTGACATGGTTCTTTGGTCTCGCCTGATTTTTCTCCGTTACATAGCGAATTTGGCTTTTTTTACATGCATATTTCCGTTTCTTCTGAATCTTATGCGTTTACGTTATTTACAAGAGGTCTTCCTGGTTTTCCACGATACACTGGTGACGCTAAATAGTCAAACCACCAACCAAAATACATGGTTACGGATCTTTTGATTGCAGATTGTTTTGTTTTTGCCTGCACTGTGTAAGAAGATGGGTGTTCCATACTGCATTGTGAAGGGGAAAGCCAGGCTGGGTCGTGTGGTTCACAGAAAAACTACTTCCTGTCTCGCCTTGGCCCAAGTTAACCCGTAAGTATTAGCCGATTGGTCTGCAGCTCTTTACAAGGCAGTTTTTTTTCTTAAAGACTTGTGATATAACTGCTTTCATTCATTACAACGTGGAAAACCAACCTAACTTGGCTGACTTGATTGAAGATTTGTCAGATACGTGAAGTTGTCTTCAGTACATCTGAGAGCACCAACCAAGCTTAGCCTTAGGTTATCAGGTATGAGGTGATAATTAGAGTATTTGTTATCTGATGGCATCTCTGTCAGATACGTGAAGTTGTCTTCAGTACATCTGAGAGCACCAACCAAGCTTAGCCTTAGGTTATCAGGTCTGAGGTGATAATTAGAGTATTTGTTATCTGATGGCATCTCTGTCAGATACGTTAAGTTGTCTTCAGTACATCTGAGAACACCAACCAAGCTTAGCCTTAGGTTATCAGGCCTGAGGTGATAATTAGAGTATTTGCTATCCGATTGCACCTATGTCATACGTGAAGTGGCCTGAGGTTCATCTTAGCATACCAAGGGCATTAGGGTAACCAAACATATATATACAGCTGAGGACAAGCGATGATTAAAGAGAATATTTGCTATCTGAGCAAAGCCATGCTGTGGAAAATTTCTACCACCAATATCTCTGAGCTTTCTGCCTTGTGTTGAAATTCAACTGGAACATCAGGTCTTGTTCTCTTTCTACTCATTTGCGCGCACACGCCAATTCAGTCGTTTGGTTTAAGATTTCCATTGGCAGCAGAGATGGTGAGTTGGTTTTTACGACTACGAGGTTTGTTCTCTGTTTCACCGTACTCTAGCAATGCGAAGTCACAATATAAATGAAATATCCTTGAGTGCGACTTTAAAGACTAATAAAAAAAATTCTTCATAAATTGTCAGTAGTAATACTGCTATTCAAGGAATGCTACCAGAACTTAAATCCTGAGTTTGGTGTGAAATGTTAAACTCTTGAGCTGTAGCTTCTATCAGGAGGTGGTTGGGCAGGAGCCCCCTTTGCCCTGGTGCCACCTGAACCAATGGGCACCAGGAAGCAGATTTGTTTTGGTGTCATGTTTTATGTTCTGTGAATGCATAGGGAGAGATTGTACAATTGGTCCGTCACTTTTCAAAATGGCCCCTGAAAAAAAACTCCAAACCTATCCTTTAAACTAAACCTAACCCAAGTCAAACAGTAAACCTAACCCTTATCTTAACCCTAACCTATACTGTTTGGACGCTAGCTTCTTTAGGGTGGCTTCCATCCCCCATTGGGAAGGTGAAATGAATTTATGTACAGTGTTAACTATGATCAATCAATCAATCAATCAATCAACACATCCACCATGATGCTTGAATTTCTTCAACTGAATCTCTTTGAAGATCAAAATAACGAGCTTTTTAAATCTGAGCCCTGAGAAACAAATATTATAAGCGGGTTGGTTACTTCAGTGATATAGATAGTGATAAGATGTGAAATATGTACAATTAGCGAAAGCCTTTGTTTATCACGTCCTGTATTTAGGTTTTAAGACTGAGGACAAAAATTTAAATATTATGGCTACTTCTTTGTTACTTAAGGATAGCCAGTTGTCTATCTTACCTTCTGCTGCCACATTGTCTTGTACATTTATAAAGATTTACTCCATCTAGCAACTTCAAGTTTTCTCTAAGGGTGATGGGTGGGAGCTTCCTGTGTCTGGTGCTCCCTGAGCTAAGGGGCATCAGCAAGACGATCTGTTGTGGCGTCCTGTCCTTGTCCCGTGCCGTTTTGTCTGTTGAAGCTGGTTTCTTTCGCTAATTTTGCTGTCACACTGTCATAGAAGTGAAATAACGATAAACCTGGAGTAGAATCCCAAGTTAACTAGCAAAATCTAGTGGAGGTCCTTAATCCTGTGAATGCATGAATAACACTCGCTTAGGGCTCTCCTTTATATTAATTAGTCATTTTAGTGCCGTTTTCCACACAGATAATATTCCCTATATTAGGCTATGATTAAACAGAATATTTGCTATCTGAGCACATCCATGCTGTGGAAAAACTCTACCACCAATATCTCTGAGCCCGATGTTAGTGAGCAACATATTTCACATCTCTACAGTGAAATAATCATTCCATTTTCTTAATTGGCAGTGATTGACAGCTTATTAATTAACTATCTTGTTTCAAAGAAAATTTCAAAATGGCCCCTGAAAAATAACCCTAAACCTATCCCTTAAATTAAACCTAAATTTAACTTTAACAGTAAACCTAACCCTTATCCTAACCCTAACCTATACTGTTTAAATGCTAGTTCTGTTATTGTCGCTAGCATCTTTAGGGTGGCTTCCAACCCCCATTGGGAAGGTGAAACATTCTATGAGTGAAATAAACTTAAGTACAGTCGAGTGTAAAACCACAATCGTTCAATCAATCAATAAATCCACCAGGGCAATGATGTTTGAATTTCTTCAACTGAATCTCTTTGAAGATCAAAATAACGAGCTTTTTAAATCTGAGCCCAGAGAAACAAATTCATTGATGTGAAATATGTACAATTAGTGAAAGCCTCTTAATCAGGTCCTGTATTTAGGTTTTAAGACTGAGGACACAAATATATTATGGCTACTCCTTTGTTTCTTTAGGATAGCCAGTTGTTTATCTTACCTTCTGCTGCTACATTGTCTTGTACATTTATAAAGATTTACTACATCTAGTAACTTCAAGTTTCCTTTAAGGGTAATGGGTGGGACGTGTGCCCTGGGGCTCTCTGAGCTAACATGGCTTAGGAGCGCTCGCAAGACGATTTGTTGTGGTGTCGTGTATGGGTCTCGTGTCAATGCAATTTTATAACATTAGGTGATTTCCATTTCAGAGAGGACAAGAGTCAGTTGAGTAAATTAGTGGATGCTGTGAAGACCAACTTTAACGAGCGATTTGACGAGGTACGGTCATTTACATTCTGTTTTAAGTATTTTTTTATGTGTTTGGATAATAGAATGGATATTTTAATAACTGATAATTAAACTGACTGCAGGTTATTGGATATAGGCCATTTGTAGACCTAAGGTGTGTAGGTTGCTGTATGATTTAACAAGGTTTCTTTCTGGGTTTTCACCCTACACTAACACGGGTGGTTAAGTGGGAGTGTCCTGGTGCTCTCTGAGCTGAGGGGCACAGGATGCCGATTTGTTGTGGTGTCCTGTTTTGTTAATGTTATGTAATTGTTTTGTCCTGTCTTGCATGTTGCCAGCGTTGTTTACGGTGGTTTCCTTCACCGATTGGGCTGGCACGCATCATATAAGTGACATAACCTTGAGTACAGCGTAAAACCACGAACAAACTCTACACAAACAATTTAAAGTCACCATCAATGCAGCTTGTAATAGAACTGTCCGTCCTGGCAATGATGATTGAATTTCTTCACCTGATTTACTGTGATGATCAAAATTGACGAGCTTTTTAAATCTGAGCCACAAGAACTGTTTAAGACAAACAAATAGAGGTACTCAAAATCCTCAACAAATTCGACCCGTTTATCACTTAACAAACTACATGTCGTGCAAAATCTAAGAAGTGTAGAACTAAAATATTGAAATTTGTATGAAATTCAGACTTTAACTACCAGGAAATATAAGTTGTAGTTCCGAACTCACATTTATAAATTCTGTAAATTAGAAAGGTAGAATTTGTGGAGGATTTAGGGTAACCGAAGTTTATGTATTTGTAGTTTCTTTTTTTGATAGTTGCTTATTTGTAAAAAGAAATAGAAAGGAGAATAAACATATTCAAACAATAAATTAGTAGAACGTTGTTGAAATCTTGACACCCTCCCTACACATATAGGTTTCTGGGTTACTTGGACAAATAGATTAATTGTGCTGTCAGTTCTTAGCAATGGAGCATTATTATCATTCAGCCACATCGAGTCTTATGACATTTTCCCTACCTTTCTCAACGCTAAATAACACACAGTATGATTTAGTGCCCCTGTTTTCGGTTTCCCTTTGTCGCGCGGTTTCACACATTTCCAACACCTACCTAGTATTTTGATAAGTCTTTTATAAAGTTGTTTAATGGCTTAGTGCCACCTGGATTACAGCTAAGAATATTTGAATTACAAAACTGAAAGAATACAAGTTATAAGGAAGTTTGTCTTCTACAAGGTTTCTTTCTGGGTTTCCATCATACAAAAACCATGCAAAGTCTTCATCGATGAAGCTAATTGATGGTACATATAACTGTCGGTCCTGGCTATGATGATAGAATTTCTTCACCTGATTTACTGTGATGATCAAAATTGACGAGCTTTTTAAATCTGAGCCACAAGAACTGTTGAAGACAAACAAATAGCGGTACCCAAGATTGTGTATTTCTAGTTTCTCTTTTTAAGAATTACTTGGATGAATAAAGAAAAAAAGTGAATGAACTCATTCAAACCTTCAATACCTTAAATACCCTAAATCACTTAAAATTTCGACCATAAATTTGCAACTTGGGAAGCTATGTAAATGACTCTAAAATGATATATGGCTGTCAGGTTTACATGCTATAATAATTTCAAAACTTCCAAAGAGCTGACACTGCTACATGGTTGAAATTATAGGTGATTTAGGGTAAGTCGAACGTTGTTGACACCCTCACTACACATTTAGGCCTTCTGGCTAAGGGCATTAGCCAGTATGTTTCCAGATTATATTCATGACGTCATATTTAGCACAAGAGGAACATTATATACTTTCCATCAGCAAAAACCCCACTAAAGTGACTACACATTTTATGGTTGGCAACCGTTGCACTAAGAGTCGCTGTCTACTTTTGGAATACAGTGTGGTCATTTAAGTGAAATACCCTCGAGCACAGAGTTAAACGCCAATCAATCAATCACATTTGGCTTTCTCGATTACTTGGTTGACATTTTCCCTATCTTTCCCATGTTAAATCTAATTGAAGTAAGGTGTCTCAAATGGCATATTGTGCGTCTCAAAAGCACAGGCACCCCTTTCTGGTTATGTGTGTGCGTGCCTCTGTTTACGATTACCTTTTGTCACTCAGTTAATTTCACACATTTCCAACACCTGCCTAGTATTTTGATAAGTCTGTTATACAGCTGTTTTATGGTTTGCTGCCACCTGGATTACAGCTAAGAATATTTGAATGACTTGCAACAAAACAAAGTATACAAGTTGAGGGTTTTAGGCCGCTTGTCGATAAGAAAGTTCATCTTCTCAAGGTTGCTTTCTGGTTTCCATCATACAAAAAGCATCCAAACGAAGCTAATAATAGAACTGTCATTCCTGGCTATGATGATTGAATTTCTTCACCTGATTTACTGTGATGATCAAAATTGACGAGCTTTTTAAATCTGAGCCACAAGAACAAGCAGCCAGTGGTTGTGCAGGAGCCTCCTTGGCCCTGGTGCTCTCTGAGCTAAGGCGCACAGGATGCCGATTTGTTGTGGTATCATGTTTTGTTAATGTCTTACATGTTGCCAGCGTTTACAGTGGTTTCTTTCACCAATTGGGCTGGCTCGCCGTCATATAAGTGAAAAAACCTTGACTACGGCGTAAAAACTTGATCCAACAACCAAATGAAAACAAGCCAATAATTGTTTTTCCTGTTTCTGTTTCTGATAATTTCTTGGATCTGATGTGAAGAAAAAAAGAAGGAAATAGACTCATTCATACTATGAGCTTGACAGTCGAAATCTTGACTTCCTCACTACACATTTGAGTATTCTGGGTTACTCGGATGAATAGCAGGTCGTTGGTGTGAGGTTCCTGTGCTATGGATCTAAGGGTCATTTAATTTATTGTGGTGTCCTCTTTTGAGGCTTGTATGGTTGCCAGTGTAGTTGAGGGTTGTTCATTCACCCATTGGGCAGACACACCGCCAATTAAATGAAATAAGTGAAAAGTATGTTTTTAACGCCAATCAAACAAACACTTGACAGTTGGGTGGGACCCACCTGTGCCCTGGCGCTATCTGAGCTTAAGGAAGCCGATTTGTTGTGGTGTCTTACATTTTCAAGTCTTCTGTGTTTCCAGTATTTTCCTTAACCGATTGGGCTGCCGTGCTGTCATGTGAAGGAATTAACCTCAATGCAATGTGCATGCCCAACCAATCAATCAATCAATCTATCAATCGGTTATCGCTCTTTGTTTAAATATTTCTAACACTTGATTTTATCTTCTGTTACAGCTCAAAAAACACTGGGGAGGCGGTGTCATGGGCAGCAAGTCACAGGCTAAGGTGGCCAAGATTGAAAAGACCAAGGCAAAGGAACTTGCGCAGAAAATGGGATAAATCTAATTATTCTGCCGTTTGGTGTACACAAAGAAAAAAACAGACAATAAATGATAGGCAGGCTCTCATGTACCCTTATCGAGAAAAAAACAAACTGATTTCAGTCTCCTTCATTCTTTTACTAACCGGTATGTCATAAAAAATAATATACCTAATTCTTCAACCTTTTCAACCCTTCTCAGTGTGTTTAGTTGAATAGGTAACATGAAATTAGACCACAAGCAAATTTGTGAAAGGGCGTAATCGAATTATGATTAATTTATTATAGCCTAATGTGTTATTTGTTAATTAGCCTCTGTGCCTGAGATTGAAAGTCTTATTGTTGCGAAAAGGTTGAAGAATTAGGGTAACCTGCCTTTACAAATTTGAGGAGATGGTTGGTGGGGACCCCTCCTGTTGCTATGAACTAATGGGCATTAAGAAGCCGGTTTGTTGTGGTATCCGCTTTTTCTTGTTGTGAATGTACATGTATTATGGAATCTTGTTTGTTATCAAGAGTAATTTCCTTCAGCCATTGGACTGGCACACTGTCCTGATTGAAACAACCTTGAGTACGGCGTAAAACCCAATTTCCAATTATATAAACACATATTTGATTATTTTACAGTACAGGTTGCAAGTGATATGAAAGTATATTTATTCTTTGAAATCTATGGATACCAATTGAATTAAAGCTAGAAACAAATAAGATGAAAACTCCATATAGTTGTGGGTACGAAGCGGCTCTCGGATTTGGAATTGGAAACCAGAGATAAAGATAAACCTTTATGCTGTGTGGCCACCATTACAATTAAGTAGTTGTAGAGCTATGTACACTTATTAGTCTAGGATTTTTTTTTTTTTATTTCAAACAAGTTTTTAGAACATTTAACATAAGTAACATATATAAATGAAGTTGTTTGTTTCTTGATATGGGGTTATACACAATACTTTGTTTTTCACTCATATTCGGTGTGCCCGGGAATGAAATGACTCTTAACAACCCTTTTACATATAAAGACACCTCGGGACCAGGGCACATAAAGATCCCAGGGCACAAGACGATTTAGACTAGATGTAGGATATTCTATACGATATGGAATGAGGACGGAGCCGGATTTTAATATCGTATAGCTACAACTAAATATGGTATAATACACTTAACCTACGATATCATATCTTGACTGAAATCGGCACAATTGAATGAACTGTACCCAGCAATGGTATATACACAGTGTAGACCATGCCTGGAAAGAAATATAGTTTGATGGCATTTAAAAACTAGAAGTCAAGTTCAAATATATCTTTATAGTCTACAAGTTTATCCATATATAACGATCCTGAACATCACTGAATATAAATGTGTAATTTTTAGTTTTTCACTTAGCGATTTTAACTTAACTCCAATTAAGTGATTTACAATTCTGTTTAGAAGAATTGTAGCATTTGAAAATATCCCCCAATACCTTGAATTTTGTTTTGAAATTGTTGCCGCAGAGCAAGTTTTTGACACTCGGCTCCTACAAATGACTATACTTTGATAAAAACTACACAAATTTAAGAAAACACACTGCTATTTTCTTGGCCCTATAAACATAAACTTTCTTTATACCAAATATGGATAGGGAGAGGTCAGCCAATGACTCATTGGTCAAGACTTGAATCTCAAGGCAATACGTCAGCTAGCATGACGGTATAGGGGTATCCCTTTTGGGTTCGAGTCCAGGTATGGCTGTTTGTTTTCTTTTCACTTTTTTTCTCTATTTTTTTTAGTTTTCCTGGTTTGCGACTTAAGGTTATTTTTATTAATTAGTAACAGTACTTTTTTTAATCTTAAAAAATATGGCACTGCTCAAGGGGTGCAAGATACGCCCGCTGCAAGTTGTTAGTTTGGCACCAACAATAAGGCAGAAAGTTGTTGTTTTTTACCTCCAAAGAGGCAGGAACTTGTTAGCTTTGCCACCTCCAATGGGGTAA
>JAVFBZ010207565.1:0-13341 GCA_032466195.1 Katharina tunicata
CGGTTAGAGCGTTGGCCCTGCTAGCCAGAGACCCGAGTTCGAATCCCGGCGGAGGCAAGCAGAATTTTCTTTCTCTACATTTATAAAAAAATATATATGTCTCATTCTTCTCTTTATAACATCTTCTTTAGAAACCTAGTAATTTTAATATGTTTACTTAATTATTGATTCATAGGAGAGCACCAACTTCTTTTGAATGAATGCAACGGAGCTTATTAAAGTTAAAGGTTCATCTCCACTGTTCTTTCAATGGAATTCATTCACCATTCTCCGAAGTAGCATTGAATCCATAGAGGTTAAATCTACCACAAATGTATAGCTTTTAGCATCACTAAACTATGGAAGCTCATTGCGTCCATCGAGTTGTCGACGTCGACAAATCGACAACTCGAACTTTAATTTTGATCTCAAGTTGTCGAAGTCGACAACTCGAGATTTTAACTGGAATCTCGAGTTGTCGAGTTGTCAACGTCGACAACTCGATATTCCAGTTAAAATCTCGGTTTTTCGACGACCACAACTCGACAACTCGAGATTGTAAATGAAATCTCGAGCTGTCGACGTCAGCAACTCGATGGCCGCTATGAGCTTCCATACTAAGCTGTGATTATCTGATGTAAGCCATCGTTAACTAACCGCTGATTCATGAGAAGTCTTACTTTGGTTATGCGAACAACATTTTATCGTGATTAATAAATCAGTATTCCGATACCAGGGAAATCTAGTCTGAAGACGGGTGGTCTGTGCCCTGGTTCTCCAGCTAAGGGATATCACGAAGCTTATACATGTATGTTGTGGCGTTCAGCTGTGTAGCGTGTCAATGATCTATTTGCAGCCAGTGAAATTGATGGTCGTTTCCTTCGCTCATTAGGCTGGCACGCCACCATATGAGTGAACTAACCTCGATTAAGACGTACAACCCCAATTAAAGAAACAAACAAACATCAAGTTTAATGCAGCCGCGAAGTGTTTAGTTACCTCCAGGGGTTTAATTCCGTATGAAACGAGAATCGTATCAATCGGAAAGTGTCCCTTTTACTAATAACCATTCAAGCACAGTCCCTTCTCTTTATAAGGCAGTCATCTTGTTGGTAAATCGAACTGTTCCGGCAAGGCAAAGACGCCATATGTGGAGTTTCCCACGGTATATTATTCTAGGGCCGAGTGTATCAATAAAGAGTTGCACCTTGCAGTGATAACTAATTCTAAACATCATCATGTTTTCCAAGTACGTTCATTCTGCTTTAAAACATACCTCGTTGACAAATGAACTGCTATATTAAGGGATTTGTTTGACAATTCCCGGATAAAATATAATAATTTAACAGCTCGAAATATCTACACTCTGATAAAGCTGTTTGGAAACATTATCAACAAATAAAATCAACCTCCCATATTTGAGAATAATATTGGTGCATTAAAGTCAACCATGCATATACGTTTTAATTCATAGCCATATATCAGAATGTCGTAACAGTGTCACATATTTTCATACCCTTTTCAACTCTCTCTCTCTCTCTCATAAACAGGCATGTGATGTTTCAATTTAGTTTCCAACCTTCTCCACAAGAATGGATCTATTAATGTCAGTACAGATGTGTGCTCGCGATGGATTAAACTATCCCGAAATTTGGACAACATTCATTAGTACACTTTGAAACATGTCCTGGATGGAGTATGATAGACAGCTGGTCTGTTAAGGACACTTATTCTTACAATGAGGACTTAGCGTGACTACAGAGCCCGTTCAGTTTCGTTATGAGCAGTTTCCTAACTGGACGATTTAACTGCATTGACCCAAATAGATTAATTATTGATTTAGTTTAATTAGGACAGTATCTCTTGTGCTGGTTTGGACATTTTGTATCTGTACTGGAACAAAATGTCATTTCTGAACAAACTCATTCCGACCAACAGAGATAGTTCTATAATCCAGTTGCGTTTTGTTAAAAAAATATGGATAACCACTGTATATCTCGTCTCGCATGTGGCAAAACAGCCTTAAATGTTGTTTACATGACGGAGTGAACATATGCTAATATTTCAAGACAGACACATTTTTTGTAATACAATTAACCATAGTTCGTGCTGTGAAGGCAGCCCTTGTGTTCATAGCAGCTTCTATATATCGTGATAGTCGTCTCAGTTTGCTTCTTTGTGATTAGACAAAAGCTCAACACTTGGTTTCTTCCAAGAAGATTTACTTCAATAAAGTGCACGAAGAGTATTAAGTTAAGGACATACAAACAAAAAGCGAACGATCTTTCCCACAAAACCAAACAAACGATATTATTATTTTTCTGTATCACTTAAGGATTATTGAACTCAATGCACTTCTTAAAGCTTCTGCCAAAAGTTCTATTGATATTGGTAATAATAAAAGATATTCTTCAATCAATTTTAATTTCTTTAATCAATTTATTCACATTCCTGATCCATGAGTGTGTCACGGTCTTCGGTTTTTCATTTTCTCGGACTAATTTCATCTTATAAAATATTTCGCTTATGTTGTTCTTGTTTACTATTTTAAAAGTATATATTTCTAACAAAATACGGAGGGTTTCCTTCTCTAATGATCACACCTAGAGTAAACGCCTGCGTAGGTACAAACATTTGAGAAAAAACTATTCAGTCAAAAAGTGTAGGTAAATGTCACAACTTTAGTTAGATGCTGATGCCATTTCGTATACTGTCAATGATATATGTTTTTATGTACAGACCAGTACGCATTGCTGTTTTTCGTATCGCGTTTACTAGCCACTCAGAAGAAATCTTGAGATGCAGTTAGCATAGAAATCATAATATGTGCGCGAGAGGGTCTTAACTGCAGTCGCTGCTTTCGATTTCTCATGTCCTAGCTCTGGTGGGTGTCTTTTGACCAACATTATCCCTTATCTGGATTGTTAGCCCGAAGAAAACTGGGGCGATTTAAAGAGGAACGCTCGAAGGGATTAACACAGGCGATGTTCCCGATCGATGTATCTAAGTAAAGTATGGATCCTTCTAGCTGTCCATAGCAGAATGAATTATCAGAAATCGAAATTTACGATCGATCTGAGAGTACTTAAAAGGTTCGGACATGCCAATTTAATGCTTCTTTCTAACTTCCTTCCGTCGTCAGAAATTTCACTTCCGCTTGAGGCAGTATCGCTAACCACTGTTCATCGCATGAGACAATCTGTGGCAGTCCGATCTGTTCTGCCCGAGTGATGTTTAGTTTCGATTTTAATACCTCATAAGCCGGCTTCCTTGAAGACAACGACAAAATGAGACTGCCATCAGATCTATGGTATTGATCTGGTTATGGCGATGCGAGAAATACAAAATTATTTGAATCATATAGTTCTGTTAATACGCAGTTGAACAGACATGAGCATTTGTTCATCCTATGTACGGTTCTATGGACAATTATCAAGCTTGTGGTACTTTAACATTAACTGCAATTCTTCACTCGAATATTACCTTGACATTTCATCCGTAATGCTTCTTTAAGTTTCCAAATATATTTGGATAGAAAGATAAGTTAAACGAGAATAAATTCTAAATCAGCATTATACTCTCAGTGAAAGAATAAAATCATTTGCCACTTGTTTTGACGCCAATTTACAATATTTGCGGTGGATAATTGGACGGATTAGTTTATGGATTACCTCGGTTGTTGATGCTGGGATTAACCACAACACATCAAACTCTTTTAATTGTGATTGATAACAATTGTAAAAGTTCCCTCGCCCAAGGTAAGTTATTTGGGTTACTTGAATAATAGCCTACTTGTTGAATGTGGGATAATGTTATAGGCTTTCAGATGGATGGACCTTTTTATATATTTATTTTTAACGAAAATTGTTTTTTTTTTTCTCTCTGAATAACTTCCTGAATATTTGTAGCAAGATAATCGGTGTGGTGATTTAACGTCACAAGTTGATTCTTTTTGATCAACGAAAGGATACTATCAAATTGATAACATGTGGCAAAGATCATTTCCAAAACGGAACAATGAACTAAACACTTCTGTAACTTAACCTTACTTAAAAAGGTCGAAAAGGAGCAACCCTACAATCAATGTGCAACTAAATCTCTGTTCAACCAAAATTCATTTATTTTTATCTTGTTAAAGTATTAACCATAAGTAATTCTTTAGAAATAAAACAAACTTCAAAACGCAATGCAAGAAGAAACCTTTGTTTAATTTCTAAAGAACAACTTATGGTCAATATTTTAACAATATACAAATAAACTTCAAAACGCAATGTATTAATGCGAGAAGAAGCCTTTGTTTAATTTCTAAAGAACAACTCATGGTCAATACTTTTACAGTACATAAATAAACTTCAAAACGCAATGTAATAATGCGAGAAGACGCTTTTGTTTAATTTCTAAAGAGCAACTTATGGTCAATTCTTTAACAATATACAAATAAACTTCAAAACGCAATGTAATAATGCGAGAAGAAACCTTCGTTTTTACCATCCGTATTGATTATAATAACAATACCCTTCTAGTATCACCGTTGAACCGATCTAGTAAAAGAGCATATACTGTGCATTATTTATATAACTATAGGAGTGTTGATATAGCTGGTCAATAGAAAACACACATGCTGAGCTCAATGGACCTCAAGTGCGTTTCAAGATAAATGTATCGATTCCTTAGTCACATATTATACTATATTCTGGGTAAGAAGAAATATCTGCTATTCCTTTTCAACAATAAGACAATATTTGTTTGATGTTAAGTTTTATCTCCTTGTTAGGTTTGTTCTGTGAATCGCTCAGCGAACAATATATTAACTGGGTTAGGAGATAGCGATTTGTCTTTTGGCCGGCGAGCAAGTATTAGTAATTTTCTACACATGTGTGTGATCACTTCCCAAGTTGTGTTAATAATTATGTTCGGGTGGATTGCATTTATTGGTTTAAACACAATGTATCCAAATATCGTTATGAAATAATTATGCCATTACGTCACTCGACGATTGTAACTCAAACAGCCTACGGTTTTTAATATACATAGCCGCAAAGGATTTCTTAAATAATAAATAAAAATGTATGCACATTAAATAAGACGGGGTTTTCAAATATTGTCACTAGTATACGACACCCCTAAGTGGCTCCGTATGCAGGGTTTTTTCTGATATGGCCGGAGGGGAATGTCTGGTTTGCTCTGCCAATGACTGGACATGTTTGAAATAAAACATGATGACGCAAGGATTTGAGTGGAACGCTGTAGGGGATCAAACAGAAATCCGTTCGGCCGACATACCTTATCGATGTCCCCGGAGTAGATTGCCGACTTGGATGGTTGGCTATTGCAGGATGGATTGATTATAAGACCTAACCATCGACCAGACAGTAACTAAATGTGCCTGGACACTACAGCAGTTCCATGCTTCTTTCTTGTCTTCCTCCCTTGTCCAAAGCTTATTTCCAGATACTAGTTCGTCAACTGTTTCTCTCGAAAGATGATATTAAGGAAACAGAACGAAATTTTCTAACCGTCTGAATTACTTTGCTGACTGAATCTCTGATCAAAGAAATTTGATTTAAAACTGTTTCTGAAATCGGTCTTCTTTTATCAACCATTTTACCAGAAGACCGACGAAGTTTATTTTGAACTAGGACAGATTAATTTTGACAAGATAAATTTAGTTCTGACACAATCGTGTTCACTTTACTTGTCGGAGAGTGTGGAATAATAACGATATGTAACCAATGATACTGCTTCTGTTTTCTGTGACTCTATCAATTTAAAAAGGAATACAAAATGTTAAACATTTTTCTCTATAATGTTTTAAGAAAGTGGCACCAAGAAATAAATACGTGCAATACATCATGAGAAGTTCTGAGATGTAGTTGATAGATGTTAATGTTCAATGCAGTGTAACCAAGCGTGTTACAAACTTATCTACCCTCCCAAGGCTCTGATGCTCGAAACTGACTCATGTCGGATGTGTCTATGTTTGTCACGTGAAAGATTGACTTAGCCAAAACGCTGGATATATTGTAAAATTATTTGAATGAAGCAACTAATGAAATTTGTAACATAACGTAATTGTCATCCGACATGGAAGTCGACAAATAAGCCAGTGAATGATCTACACAGTTTAACCATCTGCCTAAGACACCGCTTCCGTCGTAAATATCGACAGAGACTCGGATTATATTAAACACATGCTGAAGGGTGAGTATTTTCATTTACATATGTGAAGCCAATAATTTATACCGGGACGGGACCAATTTCTGTCTTTATTTTAGTATAGATCGGGAGACAATTGGATCAGGAACAACAAAGAGCCTTTTAGCATGACCAGGTCCAATGAAGTGGAATCGTACTTAACCATGTGCTTTTCGACGTTTTGATAAACAATTGCCATTTGTTTACGAACACTAGAAGTCCATTGATTTATTACACATTATTTTGCGAGGACTATTATGAACATTATTAGTGTTCTTTGTAAAATGATTGTACATAATAAAGTTAAAATAAACCGCCATGTCTGATCAATTTAACCATTGTTTCTTTGCGTATAATATTCAAAATTGTGGCCGTCTTGGTTATGAAAGAATTAATTTTTGTGGAAAAAACTGATTTTAAGCTCAAGTCTAGTTTAATATGTCTACATATCTTCATGTTAGTCTGATAACAAATACCACACAAAGAAATGTCATAATTTGAGATCAAGTGTACAGACCTATCTATTGTAAGTTCTGCCTGGATCAACACAGGCACTTGGAAATATAAGGGTTATCGCCTTCGTAAGTTTTGTTACATAACAGAGTCTCTGTGCTTCGTCAAATAATATTTATGCAATCCATCACAAAAGAACAACTGCTGTTAGGGTCAAGTGACCTGTTGACTGTATTTTAAAATACGTCTTTGAAGCATTCGGGTCAACCAGTCAAATCAGTCTAGAGCTTGTAATAAAACTTGTCAACATTAATCGGTAATTGGTGAAGATCAGATTGATTAAGCACCGTTCTATGATGAAATTGACAGGGCAATGTTGTCGATTAAGTTAAACTGACAAGTAACAGATTGGTGTTGGTAAGTCATCGATTATTTAGATTTTCGGAAAAAAGAACTACGTATAGAAAAAAGACCACGCTACATTAATTACTTAATTGAAAGGATTTCTTTACAAGGAAGTTCTGTACCCAGCTGGTAATTCCAGTTGACAGTTTCACAGTATTAGCAAATCAGGGCACCTAATATTGAAGGTATTTTATTCACATGACAACCACGTGCGCGAGACTTACCAAAGGTTTAATGTTTATCCAGATCAGTGGATAGGGTAGTCATCACACCCTACGTCAACCGCAGGTTTGTCCTATTCTAAACTAATATAAGTTAAGAAGGACAATTGTTTAACGAAACCTATTTGTTTCCTGTTTTACAAAATGTGACTAGCAAATAACAGGTTCAAGTTGTCTATTAGATATCTGTCTCATGTTCTCTTTCTGAAATTTAAATTTGCCTTGTGTTAAACCTCAAAATGTTTGAGATCTGTTTTCTACACAAATTAAATATTTCTCCCTTCTCCAAATACGCTACTTTAACGGTATTGCGTGCTGAAATTGTATATTGTCTTGTACCGTTAGTCACGTATCGAAGAATTTTCAGGTAAAAATGATCCAAGTTAAAATGACAAACGAATATATCGAAGAATTTTCTATGAATATTTAAATGATAGTTTATAATTTGGAAATACAAACGACAAGGCAAGGAATCACCAGCTAATATAATACCTAATCGGAAATTATAAGAATAATAATGAAATCATTTTTAAACACAGATCTCATAACTAGAATACTTTATTCATTAGTTAAGATTTATAAGGCTATGCTTTATGTAATACTTGCGATGTAACGAAGAATTATGTTAACAAAAGATATCATATTTCAAACACGCTTGAAAATTTATCTTTACCTGGCTTTTTGGTTGTGCTCTTTACATGTCCAGTCCAACAGTATTTTCGTTTTTTGTGATAAATTTTCTCTAAGACTGACTCCTAAGGAATCGAACATGCCAGTCAATTTTCTTAACGGATCCGTTCAGCCTCAGAGAGTGTTATTTCCAAAACCCAACGCACTGTTAATGATCACTTTTTAAACAAAACAAAAAAATATGTCATGTCTAATCTACTATAAATGTTTACAATGTGAAATATTATAGCTAGTTAATCATTTTAGTTAATCACTTATACTTAAGCACTTTTTTTTTCATTTTCTTGAAAACGGTTCGAGTACTAACACCGAAACGTCGTGTTAATAAAGTCATAAGTTGTTTATCAAAAAGTAATTATACCTGTGTTCATTAATGTTTGCTTACTTATGAACGGCTCAATAATTGTCAATAGAATCTAAGTTCATTTCTAAAACAGATAAGTGTCTACAAATGTAAACACAAGTTTGTGTTCGTTTTTTTCAAGCGAAATGTGTTTGTGGGAAAGTCCCTTTTTTAGTCTTCAAAACATAAATAGACTTCATCGTCTTTTATTTTATCATCAAGTATAACAACTTAAATCGATCTAAGTCATGCATGTATAAGCTCATTAAATATCAATGTAGGCCGAATTTGATTGATTAGTCGCTTCAGTCTATACTGATCGCATCCTGAGAATATCGTCCTGGTTTACAAGGTGTCAGTCTAAAGTCATCTTAACTGAATACAAGTTGATATATCTTATAGTAAACCAATAAATGTTTGGCAGACTTGACGTGTGGTGCCTTTTTTGTATTCATATTTTGATTACATTGAGTTAAAAATTTCTGACCTTCAAAAATAAAAATAAAATTAAAATGAGACATTTTTACAGTTCACTTAAAGTGCTCAACTTCCGTTACAATGCCAGAAATATGAACGTTAGAACTATTCGGGCGTTTTATTGGTTTGACGAAAGTCTTCAAATATTCACGTCTGAATAAACAATATAGATCATCGATTGAGTCAGTCCGGACTAAGAAAGTTTCGATCTGTTCAGTGTAAACACGAGACAATATTGAGAAGCGATCTCATCCTTGATAAATTTATTTCAACTGACGCTTTTAATGTTCGATCAGAAAAGACAACACGACAAGCAATCAAACGCTTTTTCGCACCGATTTACTAAAAGGCATATGGAGATCGGACCGTTGTAGAGTTATCTAGTGGTCGTGTTAAAGCTAACAATATGTCGAAGGAGATACAAATGTTTCGGAAGAAGCTGTACTTTGAATTATCTTATGCGACATCTGTTTGAAGTATAGCTTTTCTGTTTTCTATTTGATTTAGACTGCCTTCTTTGTGGGATTGTCGTGTCAATGTACAAGTCAGTATACGACTCGCACATGATGACACGTTTACAGTTCGGTTCTCTAGGAACCTTAATAACAAAGATCGAGGAACAAAAACCGAGGAACAAAAACTAATAAAACTGTTTAATTCTATACAGTGTGGCCTAAACAGAGACCATGAGTTGATGTCCCACTACCGGGACTAAACTATTCTGGGCCCACACTACCTACAATTGAAATAGTCTTCCAATGTACATATAATGAACTGTTCCTTGTTCCCCACCAGCTTATAACTTTCAGTGCAAAAGACCTACCTAACCACCCTATTGTTCTTTTTCCCTCTGTTTTGTGTGTATTTTAACATTGTTCCAGTGGTCATTTCATTACACCTGAAGAAGCTATCATCGACTGTTAGCGAACGCTTGTGTGTACTTACAATTAATTTTACAGTTAGTCTCAAAGGTGCTACCAATTTGACTTATTTTTTTCTTAATAACAACGATACATTTCGTATATTCAGTTGGCTGTTTAAGACCAGGGTGGTCGGTGTTCTTTTAGTTTTAATGTTAATCATAAACAAATGACCATTGCGAAAATATATCTCAATAAGGAAACTGCTTCAAACCCTAACATAATTTACTCCTAAGATAGATGCAAATATTATGTCGTTTGATTCAAGGATGTATCATCATGTAGTCTCCAGTTGTATTGCCGGTCAATACTGTATTTAATCCCTTGTACCGATGTGAATTTTCCAGTGTTCGATTACTGGTCCATCACATCTCATTATTTTGGAAATTCTCTACTTTCGTTGCCGTTAGACATTTCACTTACACACTGGAGATAATTTCACTGAGATGTCAAAATCGTTTGATGTGGAGAACAGAGGTGTCATTTGACATCGATTTTAGCTTAAATTCAGATGTGAGTTGCGTTACTTGAAACTATCGATGGCAATCGGGTTCATCTTCTGTAGCTAGTTAGCTATCTATACATTTTCATTTAACTCGAGGCAAGAACCCGTGTAAGTATCCCACAATGCCCTTGTATCATATTAATATTGTGTTGAAGATGAGGACTGTCATATGTCTGTTTCATCATGTAAAATAAAAAATAGTTTGATTTGTTTTCGTTCACTTGACAAAGCTTGTCTGTTCATCCGTGATTAATGCGTGATCTTAACGCGCTCATTTCGCCCCAGGTAAAACGTTTAGGAATAGAAGAAGCGACGGTGTGTCTTTAACATTGCTTTGAAGATACCTAGGCCCTAAAGATTAGACAGTTTTGTAATGGCTTCTACTTGTGCAACAACGGAAAGTCTTCCTCACGCACCATTAGATCCTAACAGACAATGCAGCATTACCATCACACTAAAACTGTTCAAACCATTTCTCCAGGAATTCAGTTTCTTGTGTCAATGTTTATAAAGGCAGTGCCGATTTTTTCCCCCTCTTAATACCGACATTTGATACTCTTGTAAGCACCTTTGTGTTTATGGCAGTCGGTTTGTTGCGATAAATTTTGATACAATACACAGATGGTGTTTCCCTCTTCCAGGAGAATCTAGAATTTTCACGAGAGAATAAGTTTTCCAGGAAGTATTGTTTGACATAACCTTTGATGAATGGCAATATCGTAACCAGCAGCCAGTAAATTTCTATTCCAGAAAGGGATATTTGATACCTTTTCCTTCAGGTACATTTATCTGTCAAATGAGACATATTTAACACCGGCTACCAGAACTCAAAGAATTAAAAGTCATTCCTATGTGGGTTAAATTCCATCTGGGATTTAAATTTGACTCCCTATAATACGTTTTTCTGCTCTTGATGTGGATTCCACAGAATTCGGTCAAATCATGAAGTATTATAAACAGTTTATTATTTTGGCACGTCAACTACGTGACGAAAGAAGGCATTTTGTTACTTTGAGCGTCTAGCCGACTGAACTATATTGACCTAAATTAATTAATTATTGATAAGATATAATTAAGAGTTTGCTTGTTCGGGTATTTGGAAGTTTAGCCGACTACACTCAACAATTAGAGAAAGAGCACAATGTGAATTCTACACCCAATTATATAGAACGTTCGAGTCATTTTATGAACTTTAAGATAAATTACAGTGCACTGTTGGTGAATAAGTGATTTCAAAGAAGTCATATCCTACAAAAAACTTAATTTATTCATTATTTACGTATAGCAATCCGAATAAATTATCAATAAAATGAGTTGAAATGAATAGGAAGATTTTTGACCACGCTGCATGGCTATAAAGTTATATTTTGGCTTTAGTTTTAATTCCTTTGTTGTTACAGACACAATTTTAGTAACCGAAGGACAAAAGTGTATTATAAATAACGTAATTCACTTATATGAGGGCGCTGTATTCCAACAGTAGACAATGACCAACACAACCAGAAAATGTGAAGTCACATTAGTGTTTTCGCTGTTGGAAAGATAATGTTCCTCCAGTGCTAAGTATGGCAGTATGAATATATTCGGGAAACATACTGCCCTTAGCCAAAGGGCCGTAACAGTTTGATTGAAACTAAGCCGGCAAGGAAACGATTTCTTTTAGATCATGCAACAAATATATGCCTTTAGTATCCATCTTTTCTCACTTATTCCCTGGATTTAAAAACATCTATCGCAAAATCCTAAGCGATTTTTTAAAATAACAATGTACCAGAGATTGTGTTCGATCTTTTATTCTCTGTTATAATGTGCCCACCCATGATAGATTGATGAACCACACCAGTAAAAGAGCATATTCTGTGAATTATTTATAAAACTATTGAAGTGAAAATAGCCGGTCAATAGAAGACAAACATTCGTTCATGTTGAGTTCTACATAAAGCTACTGGGCTTCCAAATATGTGTATTGATGTCTTTGTCACATATCATAGTCCATTCGGGTTAAGCAATCATCCGATATTCTAATTCAACCAAAACACAATATTTGTTTGAAGTAGTTCTTTTGCAATTTCCCTAGCGAGGATCTTTATTTTATTCCGCGGCCTTTTGTTGTAGAGTAGCTGTAAATAAAATAGTTCATCAATACAGCTTTGGAAGCTTGCATATTTTTCCAATTTCCTAAAAGCTTATTATATTCAGATCGGTCGAAACTGTCAAATGAATTACAATTTCCTTATATACCCAATAGTAGAGTTTTAATCTCATCGGGAAATCAAAAGTGTGACACCGGTAAAAGTGTAACTGTTGCAAATTTTGTCTACGTTATTCTTTAACCGTTTACCAATAAATGATATATTCGAGTCCAAAAGTACGGCCAGGTTTGTAAATGTTATCGGCATAATTTTTGCTATTTTTTCTTCTAACTATAATCTGGGAACAGGGGACAGTCCACTACATTAACATTAACTTGATATTTACAAGAAATCCACATCGGTGAAAAGATTCCTGAAATTGAAAGTTTGTGCAAATAATTGAGGTACCTTGAACTTGTAATGTAAATCCTAACAGCTACAATTTGTGAATATTTGTGATTTGATTGATTAAGCTCTGTTGTCTGCAGAGATTGACGGAGTAATGTAGTGTATCTTAAGATAACCGGACCAGTAACAGCTTGCTTCTTCTCATACATCGTTTAGTGACGTTTACTAGTCGGCAAATTGATGGACCGTAGCGTATGTTGGTTCAGCAAAGCAGAGGACAGCCAATTTGTTTCGTGTTGTATTTACGCTGCTGCCTTTTATTTTGGTTTCGCTTTTGTCCTGGTTACAAGTAAAGATTGCCACACACTTCCGACAAATATTCTTAAAATGAGACTCAAGGCATTGCTTTTAAGACTATAATACTAATTTTGTAAACAAATTGAGCGTTTGAAATCAGTTAAAATCAAAGTGAAACAACCAAATTATATTTATGCAAATCTAGTCGTAAGGTGTAAGTCATTTCGTTCAGATATGATATCAAATAGTGGGACGTCATAGAACCTCTTTCTGCAGATTACAGGCACAAACAATACTCTTATATTTTTGTATAAATGTAGAGAAAGAAAATTTTGCTTGCCTCCACCGGGATTCGAACTCGGATCTCTGGCTAGCA
>JAVFBZ010207575.1:0-15701 GCA_032466195.1 Katharina tunicata
AGCCAGAGATCCGAGTTCGAATCCCGGCGGAGGCAAGCAAAATTTTCTTTCTCTACATTTATACAAAAATATATATATTTGTATATATAAAAGTAACGAAAGAAAAGTGTGCATGATATATACTCCACCGGGATTGGAACCCAGGACTCTGGTTAGCAGGACCAGCGCTCTGACAGACTGAACAACAGAGGCTCGCGTCAGAACGACCACACGTATACATACATATTATAATAATACATTAAATGTAACAGCTAACAAAGAAAATGGAAACTAACCAATGGAAGTTAATGCCTTTATTTTTTGTTAAAAGTCTCGCTTTACGGACTTTGCTGGCAACAAGTCAGGTTACCGAGAGAAACAGTGTTGACGTAAGACCATTAATGAGCTTTCCTTCAGTTATAATACTGGTCAAAAGAAAACCTATTACGTGACTTCTGTTCCGAATGGTAACAACATGGCTGTGAAGCATGTTATCTTAGAGAGACCATTTGGGGCTAGGAATAGACTGGACAAATGTTTAAACTGTTCTGTTGATAGAACACAAAAGGGTTTATCTTTACTATTGCTAATCAATTACAACCACCGAGCCTTCTGGTGGTTAATTGACAGACAGCACAGCTATAGCTTAACAAGACAGCTGCAGATGTGTGGAAATCTTGTAGGCAACAGCGATCGTTAAACGCGGGAACAGGGCGACCTTGGATAGCCTTTTGCTGATTGCCTGCTTTATGCGAATTGTCCGCTACAAGGCTGTTAGTCAATGATAACTAAGGACTACAGCTATTGACGTTTGGGTAGTTTGCTTCATGTATTGTGATGGGACATCAAGTCCAATTCTGGCTTATTAATGGTCACAGAAAGCTAGGGGCACTTGAATCAAACCATGCAATGGAAGCGAAAAGAGACAGCCGCCTCATCAATCTCACGGACAATCCCCGTGTCTGTCTAAAACTGGGAAGCCTTTCCTTTGACCTTTAGGATATGTCGTCGTCCAGGTGACTAATGCGTCGGTCATCAGAGCGAGGTTACTACAGCCAGAGCTAAGCTTGGCTTATCTGGAATCTCTTCTGATCGTCGTGTCTTAAACCCCTTAACTGCCTCGAAACCAAACTATACTCGTGGAAAGTTGCCGGGGAAGACAGACGAATTCCATCTCAATCTCCTTGGACTTCTGTATGAAAAAATACCTTATGGAAATTTGTTTGTTTCGATTGGGGTTTTACGCCGTATTAAAGGTTATTTCACGCATATGACGGCGTGCCAGCCCGATAGGTGGAGGAAGCCAGCTTAAACGACGTTGACAGAACTCAATACACCACAATACATTTACAGGACGAAAAAAAGGACACCACAACAAATCTGCTTGCTGATGGCCCTTATAGTCCAGAGAGTACAGGAGGCTCCCACCGAACCACCTGATCTTTCTCTCCATGAAAACCCCTAGCTAAATACATTGTTTAATCCAGTATATATAAATAAAACCAAACAAATCCCAGTATTAGGGTTGTTACTTAAAGATTCCAAAAACAATTGCTGTGATAACTTACGTTTTTTTCTAGCCTAGAGAAAATCGCTTCGGAAAGATATTGTAGCCGATATTCACGGGCCATATTGCTTCAACAGGATGTCGAAGTGATTAATAATAATAATAATAATAATAATAATAATAATAATAATAATAATAATAACAATTATAATAATAACAAATGTGAGTCTGATGCGAGAAAAAACATTTGATAATGGACGGACATGCAATGTGAAATCCGCTTTTGTCCACATCGGTGCACGTAAAAGTAAGAAAAAAACTTTATTAAAATTTGTTACATGTTTGAGATGTGGGCCAAAATAAACCAAAATATCTATAAAGAAACATACAGGTTTGCTAACTCAAGCAAAGACAACAAATCAAGGTAGCAAGAAATTATACCAGGTGGTGAACCAAAATCAACGAGAAAAAGACGGGTAGCCGGATTAAAATATAATACACAGCACTCAAACGAAGGCAGTGAAGACAAACAATGGTATTGGAGTAATACGCCAGGCTAACGAAGGCATATGAAAGAACAGAAGAAGTAAATTCTGAACACCAAGGGAGAATTGGTGAATTTATGGTAAAGAGATTTGTCCCCAAAGTGTGAAAAGGCATTAACGGGCATACGTTTTAGCAATATTTTTACATATGGTTGTTTTTCCTTTTCTGGAAATAGTTGTTAATTTATAGTTTAAAATTTTGAGCCGAGAACACCTTTGTGCAGACTGTAAGATAAACAAACATCGCTGCTGCAATCTTGTCGTAATTCATTAGTTTATAAGTAAGTTGTTGAATGCTGAAAATTCGTTCATTTAGTTACAATGTTGCTATGGTTTCAACTAAATTAACGCGGAGTGGTCAAGTTGGTCTGTTTTGACTGCAGGTGGCTTGCTTTTCAACTTCTGATGGCAAGTAAAATTCCTATATCGACCCGTCTTAGATTTTTGTTTCTAAATATTATATATCTGTTATAAAAGAGAGTTTCCATAAATGCCGAACACAACATAAATATGTTTGTTTGTCTGACGCTATACTCAAAAGTATTTGTCTCATTTCTCGGTGTTAAACCGTAGTGTAAATATTTTATGAATTATCGATCATATGTAAAACATGAGAAGATGAAGAATTAAAGGGAGATTACTAGGTACTTTATAGTAATTATATGGGGTGCACTGAACTAGAAGTGACAGACTTTCCTACAAGACTTTATACTATACAGTCGCTCACCTGCGGCGACGGAGATAATTCCACGTCAACTCTATCGTACGCCTGGATGTCTCCGATCTGTTGGAATGGCCAGAATTAGCCGTGTTAGTAAGAACTGAAAGACATAACGTCTCTAGAGGGACAACTCTAAAGGAAAAGGCGAAGAAATCTTCCGACTGGGGGAAACACACACACTTTGGGGACTAATCAGCAATTAGCTGCTAAGAGCATGGTAGTGAGGATATTTAAAAAAAAGCAGAACGGTAAATATGCTTAGAAAAGAATTAAAACTGAAGAAACGGAGAAGTAGGCAAAGGAGAAAAAATTTACACCTGAGAATATGCCATTAAATTGTGCCACCTGAGCCAAGAATTGTGGGAGGTTGGGATCAGTGAGAATGGAATAGGCGCCAACAATACTGGGTTAAGAGAACGATGGATAGAGTGAAGAGAACACCACGCAACAACTCACCAGGAAGCGACGTTGTGGATTAAAGCGTCTAGCACAGCATCCCCCGCGAGTTCGTTCCACGGAGTTAAGGGAGGGTGAAGGGGAAGGTGGCGGTGTTTCGGAGGGTCTGTTAGGGGCTCCGTTAAAGGTCAGATCCATCTCGACAAATTCTCTAGCCTGCAAAAGGAGGGAAGAGTTGTGACGTGCTCTCGAATTTCCCATTAAGCCCAAATTTATCCCAGCACCTGATAGAAGGATTAAAAGCAGGATAGTCCAGAGATACCGAAACTCACTACCACCCCCATTACAGTCAGTAAGATTGCAGCCGAGAAGCCATTAAACCTCCGATATAAACTTTATTGCAATACACACTCTTACAGTTTATTTTAATACTATGTATATGTCTAATATTGATACTATAGAGAATGTAATAATCTAGTTTGAATGGATGAGGCATTTGTTAAACCACTTAGCATTTTGGTTAGTCGTATAGTCGGCATTTTCCCACCGAAACATTTGCTCTATTTAGTTTATTTTACTTAGCGCGGAAAATGTTTGATTCATTGAATGACTCATTGATTGATTGGATAGCTGATTGATTCACCCGATTATAAACATAACAGTACAACATAAATAAACGAGATAAATACTTCATACAATACATTAAAGGTAGTTAAGGGCTAGCTATCATGACACTTGCTCTTAAAGTATCCCCATTTAATTCATATCCGCTAATCGTCCTATCCGATGTGCCAATATCAACATCACTGAGACAACAACAATTCATATTTCGAAAAGGCTACAATCGAGTTTGCAAAACCCGTTAGATTAAAAAACTTTGGCAAAGGTTATTTTTTAAAATTTGCAATATATCAAATCAAACACAATTTGAGGGCTTTTGAATTTACTACGGGCCAAAGCTGCTGCTATATATACACTTGTCCTACCGTGAACAAAGTGCATTTTGGGTTTTCGTACTGTGGAAGAGATTGACCCAGTTTGAATGTAGTGTAACAGTCACATTTCGTTGGCCCTATTGCTTCGCATTTGACACTGATTATAATTGTGGCATTGGTAGCTCGCCGTAACTTAAAAATACAAAAATATAAGAACGTTAATATCCAGTTTGCAAAATCAGTGAGAGTTTTTTTTAAAATTTGCAATTAACAAATCAAATACAGTTTGAGGACTTTTAATTTGACTACGGCCCAAGCTGCTTCTAAACATTATCGATTCGACAAATACAACGAAGGTGGCTTCACCCTATGATATTCTGTTACAAATTTCCAGCCGATTTAATTTTTTTAAAGCTTGTCCGACTTATAGATTTTTCCAGCAGCCGGTTTCCATTTGAATAGTGAGGATAAAGACAGAGAAAAACATTATTAAGTCCATCTCTTCCCATCCATTACTTTAGTCATGGGCAGACAACTGTGTGGTCTCGTTTACTTTTCAACCTGATCTATTACACACTGCGCAACTTATTTGTACAGTGGAAAATATTATACAATTATTATAAATGCTATTAGTCACATATTACTTCAATTACTTTTAGTTCAAATTCGTTTAGCAAAGTAATTAAATTTTATTCAGATTCATAGTAAGCCTTGAGAGATATTTAGGCTCAGAGAACTTTGATACATGAGTTTGACTGCAGAGTACCTTTTACAATATACCCGTTAGAAGTTCAAGTCCCGTTATCGACATTAGTTATATGTGGCAAGTTTTCGGTGGCTGCGGAGATCGCTTCCTAATAACGTTACCATGACTACTGGGTCGTAAAAAACCAATTTGTTTTCATTGTGTATATTATCTTTTTTAATAATTTATTTGATAGAGGGTTGAACTTCGTACTCAAGAGTATTGCAGTTAAGTGACGATACTGCGGATTCGAACATATGCTGGGTACAGTGAAGTCCAACGCTTCCCCAACTTATATACATTTCCCGAACCCGAACTTCTTACTCAAGAGTATTTACCTTATATGACGACCCTGCGGATTCGAACCTATCTATGCCGAGTACAGTGAAGTCCAACGCTTCACCAACTAATATATATTTCCCGAACCCAATATATGGATGGTGCACAAAAGTTGGAACTTAATCGACATACTCAGACGGACAAACCTCTTTCCTTTAGGTCAGGTTAACATTATTTTCTATGTATCAATTACGCTTTGACCTGAAAAACATAGTCGTTAGTACATTAGAGTGCTTGTGGCCATGGGTTGCCTAATATATTTGAAGAAGGCTATACATAAAAAAAAGTATTTGCGTCCTATTTATGTAATTTGAGAGCGACATGTTATTGGTGAAAGGGGAGTTCATGGTTATGTCCATGTCGTGTTCGTTATTGGTGATTCAACATAACACTACCACAGAAATAGTGATAACTACATTCGCGAATCCACACTGGGATATGCATGTACTTTATGGGAAAGGATAAACAGGCTTTGCTACACCTTCAAATTAGTTTCCTTAACGAGGTGTGTGGGAATGAAGAAGATGGATCTGGGATTCTGGCATATGGTGTCAATTACAGTCAATCCACCCACTGACGGAAAGGTCGTTGATTGGAGCTAGCTACAATGACCCCGAAGGTCAGCCAGCATACTGATGGCGCTGGGACCGTGCCAAACAAGCCAGAAAATCAATATTGCCTCAATAGAACTTCTACCCATTCGAGACAACCACAGTCATATCCAATTTTTCGTTGATTCCTTAGGATTCCCTTTGGCATTGCCTACTACGCCAGTCGTCTACATGCGAGCACCTCTGTGTTCCCAGGACCCTCGTGTCAATGGCTCCCGGCGTTCATTTGATCAGCAATTCGACAGTAATAAAGGCCACCTACACGGCTTATATTAAGAGAAAACAACCAAATATTCGTACCGTGTTAATCAAATGGAAAATGGAATACATCGCACACTCGATATTGCATTGTTCTAAATTTAGATCTGAATTTTATCTTTTTAGTCAACTTGTAGCCCATGTGGTGAACCCTTGATGCATCAGCAGAACACATGCCAGGAAGTCTACATTTTTTCATTGACAGGATATTTATGTTCTGTTTATCGATTTTTAAACCTCTTCATCACATATTTTAGACGAACAAATTGAACTGTTTGTCAGAGAACATGCTATCAAATTTATTTATTAGATTGGTGTTTAAGATCTCACTCAAGGCACTTATAAGACGACTTTCCATTACCGATGATTGGCGAAAAATCGGGAAGATTTACCTGAAAGAAACTACCCCACGATCCCCAGAACCACCAGAGATATCCCCCCTACATAACTAAGGTCGACACGGCGATTCCAGTCTATATCGGTAACAGTGAAGTAGCAAAAGGAATACGAATTTCCAATCAACAGCAAAGTCGGTTCTAGATGAGCTTGATTTAATTTTTCGTGTCTTTTTGGGTTAACCAGATTTCACACTTAGATGATTAAATAGTGCATCGTTATCAATAACGAAATTCCAACTTAACAGTCTCATAGTATTACATCTTCTATTTACAAATCAATAGACTTTGTATTTCAGTCATTTTTATCGAGTCTCGATAATAGAGTTGATGAAATGATTAACTGAGTTAACAATAGACTAGCTCTGTTAAACAAAGAACGCTTCAAAACGATGCTTTTTCTAGATAGATTATTTACATTTTTCAAAGCAAAGGTCATTTCGCCTGAGAAACATTTTCTAGAGCTGTCGATACAGAGGAACTACTATAGCTGGCTCAGGCAACTTGCTACTGAATATTTCAAACCGAAGTACTTCCAATGCATTAGGGACCTAGTATTTATGGTGGTCCAGAGTTGTCATGTATTCATTAAGCTTATTTATTTGGAGATATAAGAACTGCTAAGAAAGATCTTCGTGAAACTGACAGGAATGGAGTTCCTGTCAATTGTGCTGATTTGTCAGCAAAATGACTTTATCTGTATGTTTTCTGCAGAAATCCCACGGTGTATACACCTAAACACCCCAAATAGCTGAAAACGTGAAACTCATTATAGACAAGCAAAACGTGTACAGTAATGGTCGACATACTGCAATGCCTGCGTTCAATGGATTGCAACACCCTTTGGCGCACTTCTGGTTGTAAATTAACTCAAGCCCTTCCAGAGATATATGGACAAAAAGGTTAATTGCGTTATTGAATGGTAGAAAATTTCACTTCTTCTTTATGCTTGGTCAGCATTTGATGATTGAAAACGTGCGATGACCTAGACAAATTGCTCAACGGGTGTAAAAAAACCTAGCAGATCTCTTGAGATGGTTGATGTATGGTATGTGAGAATATTTCCGCCAGGCACAATTTCGTGTCATTGGCTGCAAGAAGAGTTCCAAATTTCCACCGTCGTCCGGAAGCCGGCCATCAATGAGTAAAGGTCAGGGTTAAAGATGGAGATTTAAAACTACTGACAATCCATCAAATCGCGAGTTAATTAGTTACTTCAAAGGTACTGATTGGTCATCTGCGATTGGGCAAGCCAATCAGGAAAGCGTTGGGCTCATTGGGGAATCTGAACGCGAAATCAATTGATCTTTTTTCGACAAGTACATTCATACCGATTTTATTGATATTTCACAAACGTTATCTACCTTAAGATTTTTACAAATGTTCTAAAAGTGCACCGGTTATATTCAACCATAATGACTTCTTAGAAATAAACTGTTTAACAAATCAAAAATTTACAAAACAAAGTAGTGTAAAGGGTTTGTTTAGTTGTGTATGAAATAAAAAAAATACACAAGTAAATGGTTCAAATATGTCAAAATTGTTCCAGTACCCAGGTTGTGCATTTTGGCAGTGTTAGTGGCTTTTTTACACTTAGATGCAACAGGATCAGAAATGAGGAACACGTCTGATCCACAACTCTCGATTCGTTATCAAATTGCTTTAAATGTCGGTGCCGCTGACACATTACAGCTGACGTCACGTCGAGTAAAGGGCGACAGGTTACTAAAATATATTATCAGTTACAAGTAGCTTTAACACGAATCCTAACCATCTCCCAGTTACAACCCATTTGCAAATATACTTGAAAACGTAGTGTTGGGTTCGGCGTTTTAAACCGCTGTTACGTATTAGGACCTAAAACCTCCGTATCGGTTATGGGTTGCGTGTTTGACACCTCGTTTTGGCTCAGTACCAAAATGACGTGAGAGGTGTGAAACACGCAATTTACCACCTCTACGTCGTTGTTAAACCCTTAAATCTAAATCTGAACCGGACGTTGCTTACAACTTGTCAGGACAAGAGAATTATAGAACTTTAACTGTCTTTCAGATTTGTTTCTGTCGTTTGCGTGATTGGGTTTTAAGCCGTACTTCAGGTTATTTCACTCATATGAAGCCCCAATGGGTGAGACTATTCCATAAACGACACCGGCAACGAACGACACAACGCAGAACATTTATAGGACGAAATACATGACTGTCAACAGCTCGGCTTGCATATTTTCCTTAGCTAAGAGGGGTTACCATGGCAACAGGAAGCTCCCACCAATCAGTCGCTGTCTTTCAGAAAAATGTGTCTATGTTGTGAAAGATTCATAAGATTGAACTGAATTTATGTTCAACAGACGAATCAGATTTTCTCATTACGTAAAATACCAGTTAAATTTTACCAAAGCTCACGTTCATCAGTTGAACACTAATGAATGTCAAATCAAATAGTTCAAAGCGTTACTCAAACAAGCAACATTAATTTAGCTATGCAGACTTTAAATTATGCCAAATATCCTAGAATTATAATTCAACTTACGCATACTGTGCACATTTTTTATATTACCACCCGAACTTAAAATTCTACTGTATCTCTCAATGAGTTCCAAACTTAAGCGTCGCTATATCCACACTTTTAATTTTTAGGCATTTGTCAAGAAAGTTCGTTGGGCTTAAATGTTAACATAAATGTTTAGCTTCGCACTCAAGAGCATTTCACTTATTTGACGACTTTGCGATGTCGGTGTTTGGTGGAAAGCCGACGGGGAAAATCGTAAAATTCACTCCGCGATCGCCGCAGTAACTGGGAAACTGTAAAGTTTCCTAGTTAAAAACTGTTAAATGTACCAAAGGTTGACAGGGGCACTCGAACCTATTCCAGGTATAGTGAAGGGGACTCAGCAGTCCAACGCTCATCCAACTGCAGAACGGCGAGGCCCAAAATCTCGCATAAAGTTTTAACAATACAGTGACAATACGATGGATATCGGCCTTCAAACACTTTTAGCCTGAACTCTAAATCATACTGCTTACTTTAACCAAAATACGATTGAAATTGAAATGATTCTGGAAGTTTAACACATTTCGATTGATTTGAAATGATAAATATCTTAATCAAATTACGATAGAGTTTTTAATAATACTCTTTCTTAACCAAATTACGATTGAAAATAATTTTGTATGTAAACAAATTACGTTTAAATTTTAAATAATACTGTATCTAAAGAAAATTACGATTGACTTTAAATGATACTGCATCTAAACAAATTTCAGTTGACTTTTAACTAATACTGTACTTTACACAAATTAATCATGTCACACTACAATTTATAAATAAACAATCAACACTTGAATCTCTTTAACATGTAGACAAACATTCTATTAATTATACACTACATTCAACCAAGTTCTATTTACATTAACACGTCAAATAAATGAGTTTAAAATATATTAGTTTTTAATGAAAAACAAAATATCATGCATGTTAACAAGCACTTTAATTCACATACTAGAACTGATTAATATATATATTTAATAAATAATTTAATGTTTTAATTTTTTTTACATTTTTATACAATAATTTAATCTCCAATGATCACTTATACCCTTTTAACTTTTCATTATAGAATTTAATTTTGTGTTAAAATTTTATTTATCACAAAAACAACTTTTGAAATCTAATAAAGAGAAACAAATTGACAATTAACCTACAATATAAGATATTCGCTTCAAATTGAGGTTCTGGATTTGTTAAATGACATAAATTCGTTGTTATGCTTATTTCTTTGAGAATTCAAAATGCTTAAAGATGCATTCACGTTTTGCGATTTGAGGTAACGACTCCAGGGGATTACCCTTGTTTACAGAGAATTGATTGGTCAATGTTTGTAACAAAACATCGACCAATCAAAAGGCCGTTATTTTGGGGAATTCCCTAAAGTCGTTACAGCAAAACACGTCATGTGAATGTACCTTAAGAAACTAACTTGGTTTCCTCAGATAACAACATTTAACCATTAGCATGCAGCCACGATTTTGAAACTCTTTACTACACTCCTACAATCTAGGCCCGGGAGCCTGTCTAAAACTAGCTTCCCGTTCTCAAAATTGAAACATTTTCTAAAAATCTTTCTTGATCGTGAATCATTATGGAAGAAAAGGAAGAAAAAGAAAGAAACCAATTTAAATTTCTTTGAGAGACAGAAGCGCTTCGTATATACAGCTACCAGAGACTTTTGTTAGATATTAAAAAATCCGTTTATCGCTGCGCATGCGTAGACAGTTAACAACACGTACCACACCACAGAGTCCCGCAAACTTTCAGTAGTTGAGTTGTGCAGGCAAATGCATAGATGTACACTACATAGACTGGCACACTTTCAGAAAAAAACATCAACACAGTCACGCACACTTTCTGATGACGTGTTACACAGACCAATACATATCCGTAAGGCCAACACGTATTCCACATAGACTGTCGCTTCTTCCTAACACCCCATACTTTCGCAACACGCAAAGGTTCCCTAATACGAGATACGCAAATACACATACATACATAATACATAGATTAAAACGATTGCAACCCGCCCAAAGGCGCCAAACCCTCTACTATAGAACTAGTATTTTAGTTTCCCAACCACGTCCTAGATAGCTGTGCTAATATAATCGCGTAACACACCAAATATTTTCGAAAATTGGTCGCTAATAGCAAATAACATACACTAAAAAAACGGACACATTAATTGCGTTAACTGCGATCGCAGTTGTTGGACAAAGGTAAAGAAATAGGCCTACTTGGACAATGGGGTACAGGCAGAACTGGTCCCCTTGATGTCACTGTAGTGAAGTAGGACCTTTTAGTCGCTGCTCAGCTTCTTTGACATAACAAGGGTACTGTTTATATGCAGAGCTCGGCGTGAATGTATGGATGGCCCATTTCACTCGCGCGCCATCTAGCGGACAGCCGGTACCCCATTCAACTGGTGACACATTTTCCAGTTACACACGAGCTTTTACTTCCAAGCAAACTTAATAAGCCAAGCCACTTTCACAGTACAACAAGACTTCCACATTCTCTTCAGTTGGGTCGCCCAAAGGCATTCGTATCAGGGTACGCAGAAAAACGATCAATATATTTTATGACCTCCCTTGTATAATGATAGAAAACTTCCTATTTAAGTCGAACCGCACTTTTTAAAATTAGTTTTGACGAGAAAAACTTAATCGATTAAACGAAAATGTTTGCGACCCTTCTCTTAAACTTTCACTTGGCATAAAATAATTACGTTTCTCATACGACAAGATGGTGTATCACTGAGAAAATATTAAGAGATAATATTAAGTAAAAATGTGTCAGATGCCAGAGAAAAAACTTTCACGTCTTCCAAACAAACTGCACACCGCATCATTCACAGTTGCACGCAAATTGAAAGACCCCAAAAAGTTCCACGCTAAAACAAAGCCACACAGACACACACACACACACACCTTTATATATACAACGTTAAATTATCTGTAAACGCAAAAACATGGTAACAACTTGAATATATTAGAATGAAATAAGTTGGGGAGGACATAAGGAAAACGAAGGGTAATATACAAGGACTCCAACAGAAGCTTGCAGCAAGGATTAAAGCATCAGGCAGTTCTTTGGATCAGATATGCGTAGCTTTTAGCATATTTTTATTTTCAACGAAAACGAGTGAAACCAATTGTCCATAAACTTCGTGGTGGACACAAAATAACTATTTCAGCATCCCCAATTTTGTTTTTCTTTTTTAGATTGGAATTAAGTGAACAACGATCGTGTCACACACATATCGCTTTTGACAATTTGAAGCGGAAGTTGAATTTCGTAACAAAATACTGGCCAGCTACACATATCGTCTCCGAACTGTTCCAAACTATATAAGCCAGGGTTTGACACTTATCAAGATATAAAGGAATAACTTGCCAGTTCCCGGTTATTGTGCATCTTCAAAAGTAAATTGGGAGCAAACGTCAAATGGCGGTTAGTATCATAAATTTAATGATAATTAAGAAATAATGAACTTCACAACAATTATTTAAACCATATTGGCTAAAATGTACTAATTACTATTACGAAGCAGCAAATGTTAAAACCAGACGTCCAGGAAGCGATGACATTTCACATTATGTGAAATATATGAAATTATATGCTTTGTATTAAAGTTGAAGTAACGACTTTAGAGTATTTCCCAAAATTAGCAGCCTTTCGATTGGTCAAGATTTTTGGGACAAACATCGACCAATCAAAGCACTGTAAATGAGGGGAATCCCCTGAAGTCGTTACTACAAATCGCACCGTGTAAAAGCTCCTTTCGCAATACTATTGTAGGTATGCCGGTACTTCCTGGACCTTTGGCAAAACTTAAAGAGTAAAACTGAGCTGAAAAGAAGAGAGCAAATTTCAGCATTTAACAGCACGCCATTCGGGTCACTTTCCAAATGTATATCCTGAAATATATATGGGTACAAAATTATTGCAAAAATGACAAGCTATGTAAAAAGAAAATAAGAAAAAAAAAAGACAAAGTAAGGATTAGTTCACTGGTCGGGGGGAAGCATTTATTTCAGACCGTTAAGTGGGTGTGTTTGCATTAAATGGTAAAGCACTGGGTGTATAACGGGTGTATAACGGGTGTATGACGTTCAACAAAGGAGTATTGGGGTAAATTGTTAGCTTTTTTCGAAAAATCCAACGTTGTGATTTTATTTGTCATAAGTAATAAATTGCAGGTTTCGTTACTTTCACAGAAATTACACGTAGGGGCCATTTTACAAAGTAATCTTAGTTCGATTTATTAACTTTCTGAAATTGGAACTTTCTGAAACTTATTATAAAAAAAATCACCATGAGACCCGTTTCAAAAAATTTAGCTCAATTTTAGCTCACGCCGAACTTATGTAGAATCATTCTTTGTACGTCTAATTTAGTAGTCATTTTAGCTCACGCCGAACTTATGTAGAATCATTCTTTGTACGTCTAATTTAGTAGTCATTTTAGCTCACGCCGAACTTATGTAGAATCATTCTTTGTACGTCTAATTTAGTATCATTTTTAGCTCACGCCGAATTTATGTAGAATCATTCTTTGTACGTCTAATTTAGTAGTCAATTTTAGCTCACGCCGAATTTATGTAGAATCATTCTTTGTACGTCTAATTTAGTAGTCAATTTTAGCTCACGCCGAACTTATGTAGAATCATTCTTTGTACGTCTAATTTAGTAGTATTTTTTTTTAATTAAAGTCACATACGCACCCAAAATTTGGGGGTTTTAATATCTATTTAAACAGGGTTTTAAGTGTCTTAATAAATTAAAACATTTACGCTCAAATAAAAAAAAAAATACCCATAGGGCAAGGCTTGAACTAGCCAGTAGAAATTCTTCCATAACTCGAATTCATCGTAAAGAAGGCCGGTCAGTTTTCATCAAATGTATCAACAAAGTCATTAGTCACATCGAGTTTCATAACCTTGTATGTAATGAGTCAATATTTTGGATCTTGTGGGGGGCGGGGCTAATAACTCTTGACGTGGAGTAACGTCAGTACATCAAAGCGTGACCCAGATGTGACAACACATCCACACATATTCATTTAAATATGTTGGCAGCATTTCTTGTTTTAAGATTTTTGATTATTTCTAATCTTTCAAATAACCTACAAAACTGGGGGTGGGATTAACGGAGAGCCTCAATAACTTTTACTTGTTGAGAAGAATTGTAAGAACTCTGCATTAACACAAGATTCTTACCTTTTGGGTACGTATGTGACTTTAACCTATGTAAGGCTCTAAATCCGGAATTAAGGAATATGCTTTCCTGTTAAATTCCTGGAACTGAAACAACGTTTGAATGTTGTTCGAAAATTTTCGATTGCATATTGTGGAATTGTACAGTTTTTATTTTACTTGAACTTTTACAAATTTTCAGTTTTAAATGGTGTGTTGTTTTTTACGGGGGTCAAAATGATACCAATCTTAATTAAGTTAAGATACATAATCTGTGAAAAGTAGTTTTACCGTAAGTATATCGTCACATCTCGAAACAGAATAAATTGACAAAAATTAAGAATGAATATAAAGGTATATGAGTTTTAAAGACAACCGACATTTAAAAGTTTAACACCACCTTTATATTCAGGCTGAATCTTTCAAGACGTTACTGGAACATTTTATTAGCGATCTATCAATATTTCTTAATACGTGTAAATGGCATACATGTTATCGTTGAATAATAAAAAAGCTAGATAATCTTGTCATAGCACGCCTAATTGTATCTTAATGTATCTTAATGTATCTCAATGTATCTTAATGACATCACACATTCAACTCTGTCTATTATGTAACACATTCTGTAAGAGAAATAAGGCAATATATTAAGAACAAATATAGGCTTAATTCAACAACAACAATCGTCTAGAATATATAGGCCCTGTGAAGTATCATAAGTAGGCCAATACGTTTGGGAAGAAACTTTTCAACACTTACTGTGGTTTTCTCTAAGCAATGAAGTAGATGATGGTGCTGAAGCTCAAACAAATCTTGGTTTTTCATGAGTTCTTCGGAATCTTCGCCATTCTCTTGAGCTAACATGATCTCTTGGGCCTTCTTCTTACTCTTTTGAAAGGCTGCACCACTTGCGTTTTTGGCCATTCGTATCCTCGCCAAACGTGCTTTCTGTTGGGGGACCAAAACAAAATGCAATTTCATGTTACAACTGATGAAAAAGAAGTATATAAACAAGATGACTGAAAATATCGTCGAAATGAACTAAATAATAATAGAGTGAGCGATTGATTGAAATACTAACTGTCTAATTGATTGCCTGAACTGAGTGACTGATTGAAGATAGGTGAATGTGTGTCGGCATATTTTGGATATTATTTGAGCACTATTTGCCACACTTTTTGGCATTATGTTTCTTTGGCGATTTACCCGTATATATAAACATAAATAGATTTATTTGATTGGTGTTTAATGTCGTACTTAAGGGTTTTTCAGTTATATGACGACTTTGCGTTAACGGTGTATGTCAGAAAACTGGGAAGAAACTTCAGAAGAAGAAAAAACAACGCTATCCGCAGCCATCCAAAACTTCCCTTATATATTAAGTGCTAAGAAAATGGACCAGTCAGTCAGTCGATGAGCTAGTTGTCAGCAATGTATTCCTACTCTTTGAATCAATCAATCAATCAATCAATCAATCAATCAATCAATCAACCAATCAACCAATCTTTTGACCAGTCAGTATGAGT
>JAVFBZ010207575.1:15801-26841 GCA_032466195.1 Katharina tunicata
ACAAGACAACAGCACTTTAGCGCAACTTGTATAATCAGGGAACATAGATTGATGAGACTGGTCACTTCGCCAACGCCATATTGAAAGTTGAACAGTGGCGCCCCCTAGTAGTTGGGAGCTGATTTGCTGTCAGTGATGTTGCTCAATACTTGCAACCTGATTTCCAGTATGTTATCTAGCGTCCTAATTTGACTTTTAAATTATTCCTTATCCTTATTTGACCGCTACATGTCGAAGCCATTTTGACAACTAAAAATCAGTACCCGACGGACATGCAGGGGGCGCCCTGCTAATAACATGGCGGGATAGGATGCCATGGAAGACTAATCAACATAGGTTCAAGTCCATGGACCAATGACCACTTAAATAACGACAAGCCATTCGTGGTGTTGTAATGTCGTTAATGTTTCCGCAAAAATGTGTGCTAGCTAATGAATCGTCTCACTTTTCTTACCAACTGATTTCACATTACAGGGCCCATTCAAAGCCGATGCAGTTTGTAAAAGGCAGGAAAAACCCAGTAAAAACCGTGAAGCAGTATACCACGTTATCAGATATAAACTTACTCGCCATAAACAGCAAAGAGGAATAACTCTTCCAAGGTGAGCAACAAGATGGCTAGTCAATACCTTAGGGACAAAGGCTCGACGCTAGTGAGAATGCGTTGATTCTCTACTTTGGAAAGATCTAGGGCCCATACGCAGGCGTGGCGGGTTAACCGGAAGAAGGAAACCTCCCCCAGCGTCTTTGGCAATAACATTGAGGGAGTAATTGGGCGTAGCTTTGGAACTGTAGAGCAACTGTAGAGTGAGTGACTGACCTTTTGTGCTTTTCGCTTGTCCATCCTTTGGTTTTGGTGATATATTCGACTGAAGTTAGAGACAATAACAGGAACTGGGAGAGCTATGACCAACACGCCACTCAACGAACAAACTCCACCTACTATCTTCCCTGTTATAGTTTTGGGGACCATGTCACCATATCTGAAATAATGTAAAACAATAAATCATAAGCGTCAGGTGAGCTTAAAAACAAGAAAGCATAAATGACAGGTGGGCATCAAACGAGAAAGCATAAATGAGCATAGTATTCAGGACATTTAATAGGATCAAAACAAGTTTGACAAAGTATGGCTTATAATAATGCAGTGACTGTCAATAACCATCGATGAACTGAGGCGGTGGGTGGGGTAAAACAAACATGGCTGCAGAATATTATTCGGTGTCCATTACGACATTCATTATATCAAAACATGCTTCGTAAGTGCAAGGTTCTGAAGTCCATTTTAGTGATTAATTAATTCATTGATTGGACTTTTGCGAAGTACTTAAGGTTATTTTACTTATATTACGGCGTGCCAGCCCAATGGGTGAAGGAAACCACCCTAAGCGACACCGGCAACATGGAAAATATAGGACAAAAACAGGACACTACAATAAATCGGCTTCCTGATGCCTATTAGCTCAGAGAACAGAGGCTCCCACCCAACCACACGCTAGTCCATTTGAAAAAGGCGTTAAAATTACTCTTCTGTCTTGTTCCCACTCTACCTAACTGTTTTAGAACAGGTTGAGAAACTTAGCACCAATAAAATAATAAAAATAAACGAGTTTGATGTAACTCTTTAAGCATTTCTGCGACAGACTTGAAACGCTATAACGAACAAAGCTTTTATCCCTGTTAGTCCAATAGGTGAAGGAAACCACCAATAAACAACACTGACAACACCTGAGACGACACGGAACATTTAGTGGACGAGAAACGCGACAACACAACAAATCAGCTTCCTGATATCCCTTAGGTCAGAGAGCACCAGGGCACGGGACCACCCGCTTATTCATATGTAGTTTTAGCAATACACAATCAGTATTTATCGATTGGATTTAAATCGTTCAGCAATTTTCTTTGCCATTTTATTCGTGAGATATATTGATGACGACATGTTAAATATAGTATACACACAATTTAAGTAATTGCCATGACCGTATTAAGCAAAACATGACAAAAAAACTCACATGAATATTAGTTCAAATGATACTTAAAAATTAGCAATATATTTTACAGTATTTATAATATTTGAATGGTATATAACGTGGAAACAACTTGTAACCCAAACCTGGTACAGTGGAAAGGACCATATTACCATATTCAAAAAAATCTAGCGCATTATTTATCATCAAGTATAGGACGACCATTGAAATACATATATATGATTCACACAGCTCACGTAAACTGCATTCATAATTAACGTACACTACATTCACGTCGAACACACATTTGACCTAACGTGTAACCTATGCCCCATCCATTAATAACATCTCACACAACTTCGCATGTGGTCAGCGGCGACTATTATCATTTGAAAAGCAATATTAGCGTGGCTATAAGCAGCACCAGTGTATCCAGCATCCCGATGAAGATTGCCGTTAGCTGCGGTCAATCCCGCATATCTAGGCGCTCTGGCTGCACACCACGGTGTTTGATTAGCCTAATGTCCTCCCTTGGGGCAGAGTCTAAATTACGAACTCCAAGAGAGTATATATGTAAACGGGATATGATAATATCTCCACGTATAAATGACCAATACCGGAGTTTTACCCGCTCAGAGGCAGATATTCTATGGTTTTAGCAATGCCAATAGTTATCATTAACCTTTACAGCCAGTGTATGGTTGCGGATAAGGTACAGAAGACAACGTGTTTCCGCGTTTGCTCTATGTCGATGCAACACACCAATCAACCAATCGATCGATCAATCAATCAATCAATCAATCAGGTAACATAACTTTACTGAAACTTGAATGACGATGACTCTGTTTTGAGTCCAAAGTTGCTACAAGATGAATATCGAACATTCTAGCTCTGTATTATTTTTCAGTCACATGATATTGAAACCAGCTCAACAGTCTTAAACGTGTAAGTGAAAAACTCTCAAGTACAGACGCAAATTACTAATCAAGTTACTTGGTTGTTCTTGAAAAAGTTGAGCCAGGCTTAAATGAACGCTGTAACAAAGAGACTATATTATAACGTGACGTCATACAAGACTTGTCTGAAGTTGATACATTTTTGAACAACTGGCGCCAGGTTTAAACTCTACTTGTGACGCTGTTTTAATAGCAACATTAAGCGCACATTAATTCACGATACCACACCACTTCAGGGGTCACTTTTTCAAAATATCGTACGACAAAAAAATATCGTACGATAAATAAAGTCTCGTTAAACTAAGCATAAATATATCGTACGATATATAATTGTCGTACAACATTTTGTGAAAGTGGTCCCAGCCTCGTAGGGCCGACCATGAAAAAAAGCTGTCTAATATCTTGAAATATACGGAAACGGATTTAAAGGAAGTTAAATATTCAAATATTCAAGTTGAATATCGATGTAGTTTTCACATTTTTTTCAACATACTAAGTGAATCAAGAGCCATTGACTTGTTCTAAATTTAGATCGATCTAATTAAATTTTATGCCAAGAACCAAATACATTAAAGGAATAGAAAATACGTTTAAAATATCAACTTGAAGCACAGTTTTTTTTCACAATGACATCAGATGAAGCATATAGGGGGAAAAGAAATAATATTTGCCAGCGGGTAAGTGCATTTAAATGGAACAAACGGGTTCAGAAAGGCATCCTATAATCACTGCGGGCAACTTAGTAAAGACGACAAGAGATAGCCAACCATACTGAGAGAACTACTCACGGAAGTTCTTTGCTTCCTTATAAATGAAACACATCTTAAGCTGAAAATCGATCCCAAAATTAAGCCCCTTTGTTCGAACATAACCCAGCGTTTTCTCATTTTAACGGTCTTTAACGACTATACTATTCCGATTGTTGTCACCAAGGGAATAATGAATTCACTCCCATTATTGGAACTCTCTATGAGTGGAGGGGTAATAAACACAAAGAGTGCTTGCTTCTGTTTCATCTTCATTAAGCTGTCTCGGAATCCAAAGGTTTTAATCAGTGACAAACGGCTTCAGTCAGAAACGAAGAAATTGAATTAATTTATTGCCGTTAACATAAAATTAATGAAGACAGTTTGCACAAGATAGTCAAATTACTATTTCTCATTCATATGCTAGTTTGTGTTAGGAATTTTTCAAGATGGAGGCAGACTATTCAAGTTCTCCAATGTGGAACTTCTCGCAATTTACTAGCTTGCACAGTATGTCTGTTTTGGAATTTGTGCATGTGCTTTCAGATTCAGAACGAGAAACACATTTGTCATTATGATATCTTTAAATGTTGCGGAAGATATTACAATTAGCAGTACATAGATATCGCAATACGTTGCTGAAAAAGTACTTCAAGTAAGAAGAAATACTCCATAAATCAGAAGTATATTTTTGGTGTTGATTTCTGCAGTTACTTGTTGGCTTAAAAAATCAACAATGTACAGGCAGAATGCAACAAAATTTTTGGTGGGACCAGAGCAGTGGTGATTTAGTGTCAAAGTAACGATTTCTTCGCTTATATTTTCATTATCGTGCAAAATTGCTACTTCTAATCACTGGTTCTGAAAAATGAAACCCTCAATATAAATAAGTATATAATCTTTCTTGTCGAACGGCGTGTTTGGCTTTAATACTTCAATGGAATTGTCGAGCAAACAGTTTTACCGCCACTGGAACCTCTCTATTATCTGACATTCAATATCCTAACGTTATTATCCGACGAATTGCACAGTAGTATTGGCATTTTCATATCCTGGCAAATCAATCTCGAATGAAGACCCGATGATTAATGAGGTGCTTCACTAGTCTGGCATAATCTATACTATTTATTCAATCCGAGCTTTATATGATTAATAACAGGTCTAGAAAGCTAGAAGCGGCTAGGATTATAAAAGCCTATACAGCCTCAAAGTTCAGTCATAACATGTCTGCAATGGAAGGCATAGGATATTAAGATTTCGTAAGATTACGGCAGATATTCTAGCTGTCTCTCATATTTGCCATCTCTTTCAAATATATATTGTAATGGTTTGTACTGTACTGTGTGTGTACTGACCATCTAGATACTATAAAAACTCAAATGCTTAATTAAAACAGTATGAAATAACGAACGACACATTACACATCTCGATGAAGTTAAAACTCAAATGCTTAATTAAAACAGTATGAAATAACGAACGACGCATTACACACCTCGACGATGTAAAAACTCTAAATAATGCTTAATTAAAACAGTATGACATAATGAACTCGGTCATGTATAAAAACAAAACAACAGAAGGTATTTGCTATATCGGTAATCTGAAAATGTAAGCTCAACCATAGTGATAATCATTTTAACAATAATGAAACACGTATTTATTATCGAGATCACGTACAAACCTTCTTGTTTAATCACAAAGAAATATTAGATAATAAATAACGTTCTTATCTTTTGCTAGGCTTTGCGCAATTATTACCACCATTACAAAATGGCAGACGTGTGTCATGGCACCTTTATGTACAAACGTTAATGCTTATTTTTAAAGATGGTGGTTTTTCAGAAGAAAAAAAATATATCGGATATTGTTGATACTGGCGCATCATTTTGATAAATGTAAAATGTAGGACATTCTCAGCCAAAGGAAAATAATTGCTTATTTAGGGGCTTTTGGGAGTCCGTCATTTAATAGTCATGTCGAATGAGATTGAACAGTTGTTTCCAAGATCTGACTAAATTGCCATCTATCTTCCCTTAAACGCAGATCTAGTTAGTTCCTTGTAACTTCGTCGGTTGAGAATTTAAACTCCACTTTTGCTCGATGGGAGAAAATCGCATGAAATTTTGCCATATATTTCTGTTTAGAATGTCAAGAGGTTATTGGTCAAGGCAGTGGCATTGTTTCTTACAAAAATGTCAATTTTTCCAGATAAATTTTGCTGGTTTGAACTGCTTGTTCAATAATGTTTGCCTCCGAGTTTGCCAGCCGAAATTTTTGATATATCAAAGGTAATAAAAGGTAGAAGGAAGCAGGCCAACGGCCAATCAGTATCAAATATTTATTTTTGGAATCAAGCAATCAGTCTAAAAACAAGTTTTTTTTAAAGATAAATTATACGAAATACAAAGCGTTGGACGAGTACATATGGCTACTGCGGTCAAGGTCATGTACAGTATCAGACCTTCAGTCTCTAGAACTATGACAAATATACAGAAACTTATTAAAGCTCGTGATTATAATATTACCTCTTGAACAGCTATAAGTATCTTAACTTAAGGTTATTTCACTCACATTTCGGCTTGCAAGCCAAATAGTCGAATGAGACCACCCTGAACGTCGCTGGCAACTCAGAAGACACCATAGTATATTTATCGTACGAAAAACAGGACACTGCTAATCGGCTTCCCAACGATGAGAGAGCACCAGGACACAGATTAAGGCTCCCACCCAAACACTCCCATCCTAATTTTCAAACTCAGAGCATCAGTATTCAACACAAAAACAATTACAGCATCAGTATTCAACACAAAAACAATTACAGCATCAGTATTCAACACAAAAACAATTACAGCATCATAATTCAACACAAAAACAATTACATCATTTGTGTACGACGTAAAAAAACGTTTCAGCCATTTTATTTTTAGAATATATTGGATCAAGACAATTTACAACGGCTACTACTGTTAAGGACAGAACAGTAAAATCTCAGTTATTAAATAACATTTGTGACCAGATAACATGTACTACAGCTGTTTATAGATCGATACAATGTATTATTACTACGTGTGTCAGTTTTCATTTTACACACAAACGCGTTTTATTCCCTTAACCAAGATTTAAGTTAAAAGTAGATTGTCTACGGGTTCAGTCGAATGTTACGGAATTGAAGAAATATATTATATCGATTATTGTTGTCAATCAAATTTGTTCCAGAAAGTAATAAACATAATTTAATTATTACACCAACATTAACCCGCTTTTATGAACCCATGGCTTGGGTTTTAAATGCTTTTTGTTATAGGGTCTTGGATTTCATTTTAATAATATTATACAAATAAACCGCAATTAAAATATCATAGACCAACTTCATGAAAGGCTGAATAAGACAATCAATCTTAAACTCCACCCAAAATAGAATATGACGTCACATGTCAAATATGACGCAGTTCATGTGAATATAACAAGGAAAGACAACCCGAGTAGTTAGCAGGTCTCCCGCCTTAGAGGAAATATTAAAAGTGTACCCAATCAATGCACCGCTTATCATCCCTAACCCCATTATCTTGTTTACAACACATACAGGCTTCAACGTTGCAGTTTGCAATATTGGATTTCATAGTATGAGAAGGAGTTATTTGAAAATAATCAGTTATTTTAAAGTGGTGATATTTATAACACATATATGCAGAAATATTGTAGGAGCAAAGTACTTTCCTAGTCTAGGTTAATCTGTGAATTTGTTTTCAAGTTATCATGTTGCCATGAACTCATACGGGGAGGTTCGAATGTTGTTAAATATCCATTGGTGTGCAGAATTTGGTGGAATGCAATTCCATCTTTGGTCTGAGCTACACGAAGCCACATGAAGATAAATGGTGAATTAATTATTAAGCTATTGTTTAAAAAAAAAAATAAAAAATCATAGGTGAATTTAGTAAAAAAAACAGGATAATGGCCAACATATTGGTATGCGGAATTTGGTGGAATGCGATCCCATCCACTTTCTTCACAGGAATAATACATTCTTATTGGAATCATTTCTGTCAATTAGTTTTCATGTTATTGTGTACACAACAAAAACATAGGTGATTATTGTATACTAATTGATGGTGACCATATTGGTACGTCGAATTTGGTGGAATGCAATCACATCTGTAGTTTTAACTGTGGGAAATTCAATTCCTAGTTTGAAGTTAAACTGTTTATTTGTTTTAAAGGTAATGTGTTTAGAAAATAAACCGGTCTGGAATTTGTGAAATACGCAATGGCGGCCATATTGGTTTGCGGAATTTGGTGGAAGGCAATTCCATGCACCTTCTTAACATGGGGAAGCTATATTCCAAGTCTAAAGTTAATCTGTTAAGGTGTTTTCTAGTTAATGTTTTCACAACAAAAACAGGTTTAAATACGGTAAACTACGCAACGGCGGCCATGTTGATATCGGTCATTCCGACCAAATGTTATGCTAAATAGTTCTATTTTATTTCTCCATTTTCTTTGCTGTTACCTGCTCAATGTCGATTTTTATTGGCGCGGAATGCACTTGGTGTCCTATAGGATGCGTTTATCTACATGCTACAAGTATTGCCTGCAGCGGTAAATATACCTCAAATGGGCTAAAAAAATGGCCTGTCATTTCACTAAAGCCAATAATCGGAGGGGACGGAAGGTATCAGAGATAGGCGATGTTGAACTAGAATAAAGATTCTTCTTACGTATGGACGTAAGAAAAGACGGACGGACGGACGAAAGGACGGGCGGACGGATAGTAGCATTTCCAAGTCCCCCTCCCACTATATCGTTGCGGGGGACAATATCACAATTTTGAAGAATATTCTGTGGAGATATTTTAAAAATGTTAAAAACGGACAAAGGTGAAATTACAAGAAAGAAAATGATACTTAATCAATAATTTACCTGGACAAGGAAAACTAAAGGTGTTTGAAAGTACAAGTCAGCAAATGTATATGACATGAATTTGACAGAAGAATGAAAGCGGAAGGCAGCTGTGTACATTAAGCATCATCTGTCTGTGCCATGGATACACCTGTGCTATCTTCAAAGGTCTGATTATTGACAGGTGAGGAGATGCATGGCCGCCGGCACAGGTATCAACACACAGAGCCTACCTGTACCTACAGTCAATCCAACATGGATATAAATAATCTACTGTAAGCTCTCGATGGGTGAAAAACTGATGTACTATTCGTCAAACAAACGCAAATATTCTTATTGGTGGATTTAAAGAAATACCATTCATTTATTTATTTGATTGGCGTTAAGTATTTTACTGATATGACGACCTTGTGTTGCCGGTGATGTAATGATATGATTTTGTATTTTAGAATGCTCGTGTACCTTAATTTATAGAAGACTGCAACTTTCTAGATTGTGCGACACAAAAATAGGCGAGTGTATTAGCATATTTCTTATATTTACATTTCGTAAACAAATACACACAGCGTTGGCAGAAACTCAATCTTTCATGAACTCAAATAAGTACACAAAAAACTGAATGGACAGAAGCCATTGATCAATATATGGAAAGCCAGAGTCAACATCGATGATCAACATATGGCGGCGAACAATGTCAACCTGTCAATCATCCACGTGCAGAAACTAATGATACTGACAGCCAATCAATGACCAAACTTGTTATCACGGGATGACCCAGTGAGGAAACAACGAGTAAAGGTAACGCATCCGCTGTACCAGACCAAAAATAAAAGATAAATAGATGGTAAACGATGGACAAAACGTTTAAACATATTTTCTGTACTGAACGAAAATCTAATATAGTAAATGGGAAAAAGGGAGTTTTTTTGAAAAAAACAAACATTAGAAGCATTTATTTGAAAAAGATACACAGTAAGATACGGCTTGTATCGTGTACACACACTAATAAACATACTTGATTTAAACAATAAATTCAAAATACTAAATTCAACTTTAAACATTAGAGGAAGTAGTAAATAATATGTTCGAGCAAGTTTTCCCCATATGTACCCATAATAAATATACAAAAAAAAAAAAAATAGTTTATTATATCTATGTAAATACATAAATATAATAAATTAAATATATTAATATAATAATAATATATTATGATTATATGTTATCAGCCAGTCAAACACAAAAGAGACATTTATATGTTTATGTAAGGAAAATAGGCTGCGTTATATAATAAGATATAAAGTTGAAGTAAATTAAACGGGATGTAAGTAATACTTCTATAGACTTTTTGATACATTATTTGTCATGCTTTACATACATTTCTTTGCCAAGCGTCACCGACTTGTATAAAGGTGTCACCTGTTCGGGACACCCCATTGTTATCTGCTTTGTATGCCACATGCTTTGGAATATTGATTAATTGATTGATTTAATTGATTGGTGTTTAAGGTCGCACCCCGGAGTATTAAACTTATACCTCTATTTACCTATATAATTGTTTATTGTTGCCCGTACGTAACTATCTCCGGATGAATGTATAACAAATCCAGAATATTGAATCAAAATGAAATTACAGTTTCAGAATAACACTATTTGCGTACAATGACAACTTGTTCATCTCGTTAATGTGGAAGTTGATGGTCGCAAAGAGCTTCCATACGTTATACACGACCACGAGGATGTGACAAGGAACACGTGCAAGAGTCAGAGTGATGCAGTTCCCGCCTAAGATAAACAATATCGGATACAAAAAGCGTTTTATAGTTTTGTTTTCGGGCGAGTTGTATTAATTAAGTCTGGTTTAGCATGTAATAAAGGCCTCCCGGTACGGAATTGGGTGGGTGGTGGCATTTACGGGTTCAGGCCGACTCCCACACTAATAGATATACACTAATGGAATAACCCATTATGTGTATGTATCATTAGGGGAATACGAGGTAATAAGTTCTTCGTGGAATAACTGCATTTCATGGAGACAAATCGGTTGCTATAAACAACCCTATTGCAGCCTCCATTTCCTGATATAAAAGTACCGTAGAATGTCATGGTTTAAGATAATTATATTTTGATTATGTTTTAAAACCTAATAAAGATAATAAAAAAAAATATTTCAAGGTAAAAGAAGCTTTTTGATAGCGCCGAGATGTCGCCCTTCGAAGCCATAACAACAGATTGTGCTATTTGGAGTCTATTTTACGATCATCAATTGATTTGTTATTCGAGAACCATTGCTTACTAATATGTTATATAGCTTCTTCCCCGTGAAACAAAATACCGAAAGGTTGGGCGGGAGCCTCCTGTGCCCTGGTGCTCTCCGAGCTAAGGGGCATCAGGAAGCCCATTTGTTGTGGTGGCCTGTTGTTGCCCTTTAATTTTGTTAGAATCTTTATAGTCTCGTTTTTGTAAATGTAT
>JAVFBZ010207575.1:26941-47366 GCA_032466195.1 Katharina tunicata
AGCCCATTTGTTGTGGTGGCCTGTTGTTGCCCTTTAATTTTGTTAGAATCTTTATAGTCTCGTTTTTGTAAATGTATTGTGGCGTCTTCTATGTTGTCGGCGTCGCATAGGGTGGTTTTTTCATCCATTATATCATACGAGTGAAATAACCTAAAGTACGGCTTAACCCCAAGTCAAGCAAGCCAGTAAAACAAGATAAGGCCTATGGAGTATAAATAGACTGTTTCAAGTATATCAGTATGAATATAATCTGGAAACCTACTGCCCTAAGCCAGAGGGTTCAGACTTACACTACTTAAATTGCCAGGCTCATTTACTGAAATTCAGATAATTAAACCGATAAAAGCTTATTATTTGCCATGTTTATCATAGTCAATTAAAGATTTATAGAATTGCCTCGTTTCCTCTTTGTGGCATTGATTTTGCGAACAGCCTCCAGGATCAAAATAAGATACAGCGATAAGAACCAACTACATACAGGTAGATAAAATATGTCAAACGACCTTTTTGAGGTCAACCAAGATTGTCAGCAACAGGCGGAGTGAGATTTATACGGAAGCATAGCATTAAGCCTGGCGCGCAGGCGTAGTGTTTATTTCCTGACCAATCGCTGACTGATTTTTAAAACAAAAGTTATTAAATATCAGATTTGTCTTCTTAGTGACGATACAAGGTCCCTCCTGCTACCATTAGTTTCAAACACATTACTGTTTTTTCTTCTAATTTATGACATTTATCTTTATGTTGTTACATAAGATAAATTTCTTACAACGAACTTTTGTATATTGGGTGGCACGAAGAATGTTACAATAGAGTTACGTGGGTTACGATATAAAGTCAAAATGGTCAACATTTGTTTAACATAAAATTTTATAAAAGAGAAGGTTTAACTCCGAAGAACTCATTTTTTATGTCAATTTTTCGGAGCTTTTTTTTGGCCATCATCAGGAGAGAATGTATAAAAAAATGAGTCGTTCGTTCGTCGGAGTAACACTCTTCTTGTACTATACAAAAGTTTGTATTTGATGGCACGTACACTACGATTTGGCATTTTAATTACGATATAAACATAAACTAAGACAAAATCGAAATATATTATGTATATCAACATGATTTCATTGTTCGGCGATTCTGTTATTCTATGTCACTCGAGATTGATCTGTGGAACTAATGGCTTACGATATGAAGTTTGTTGTTTTCAATAATGTACGGCGAGCATTTGACGAGACAAAGGCTTCGACAGAACACACGTTTGTAACGTGAGTTATGATATGAAGACAATGGTTATCAATAATTTACAACCAACCATTGTCATAGATGAGACAAAGGATGTATCAAAATACAGATTTGTCCAGTGGTTTCTGATCTGATTGTCACAGTGATTGCCATTACATCACGTGTGAATCTAGCTACAGAACTGTGCCATGCTCAAACATTGTAATTCCCGTATCGTACAGGGGCATGCGGAGCACATATATCTGAAACTCACCGTCTTATTCGATACTTATTATGCATTTTCTCCAATTATCTGTGTAGTTTTTAACAAAATATTTTATTTGAAGTAACACCTGAGTGTGAAAAACTTGCTATTCGACGGTAATTTCAAAACAAAAGGGGAGTAATTGCAGGAAATTTTCGAATTTAGCTGCCATCTTGCTACCCTCGTTGACAAATAAAATTAGCTTTTACATGTTACTTATGTGCGGGGTGCACATTCTTGATACATTAAATATATCTGAAAGTTCAATTTTCCAAATAGAATTGAAAATCACTTATTGGACAAGTTAAAACAAATAAGTGCCAAAACCTAAAACTACACATTTTTGTTCAGTACTGTTCTGTGTCGTTATATATGGATAACGTAGTACACTAATAACGATACAGAACTCTGCATCTAGCGTGAATCTGTTGTACTAGAAGAAACATACATGTCTTCGTTAAAGGCAATCTTGAGCTGACGCCAGATAGGAGGCCAACCCATAGAGGTTCCATGTCGATAGGCCAATATATACGAGGTATGTAAATGCCATGTCTCGGAATAAAGGACTCTAGACGCCGCATGCTGTTTAATCGTGCCTCGCTCGTCAATTTTTTTATTCTCAGTCACAGGCAATACATTTGGAATACTTTAGCCAAGACGGGTGGGTCGGCGTGTTAATTATTAAACCAGAAATGCCAGTTCCGGAGACGTTTGCATTAATATTGAATAAGGCCAACTGAAGTAAAGCATTCCGCAGAGTGGAAGATGGACGCAGGATAAAACAGCGGCGAGGCAGCCCGGGCCAAGAGGACCAGTCCTATATTATGTAATTACCACAAAAGCTTTCCTAATTGGTTTGTGAGCCACATTTTGCTTTACGGCTTTTGTTAAACTTACAGGTAGTACATTTGTATCCCTCTGCCATGCCATACATAATCAACGATTAGCACAATGGTCCAGATATTACTTAGTTACAAATCTCACGTCTCACGTCTTCTTATACTCCATTCTGCTAATAAATATATTTATTTATTTGATTGGTGTTTGACGTCGAACTCAAGGGTATCTCACGTATTTGACGAGTTTACGGGCATATGGAAGAATTGGGAAGGACACCGGGTAAAACCAACCTGAAATTAAAAAATTCCACGAGAGCAGCATGAGCAAAAAAATAAGTTAATTTGGAAAAAAAACAATTGTTTGCATGCTTGATTTTAGATTTAAGCAGTACGCAACACGTAATTCGACGACGAGTCAAACGCCTTCGTATGACAATGGCAACAAATACATGCAGGCAAGATGGAATAAATCACAGGTCACCCACTATGGTGCAAAAATGTCGTAGGAAAACGGAAACCCCTGTGAGCCATCTACTTCTCAAGAATTAGGCATGGAAATAGTAATATCAGAGTAGAATTTCTGAGGACTGATCCACGCCTTCTAACCAAAAGAATCATTCATAGGGTGGAATTACTGCAGTCACGACGAAAGCAAAAACAGAGCGTTACCAGAATGAGGGTAATCCAGATCGTGTGTCTTGGCGCCTCTCGATAATGGCGGACATCGAGTTGGACGCATTGGACACACAGAACACGGTCTGGGAACTCGCTCTTTGCAATTAATCCTCGGTCAGATACTAATGTAAATACGGGAAATAGATGTGCCGTGTTGTTGTTGTAAATTGGCAGTATGCGATGTCAATGGGGAAAATGCCAACGTAGTGCCACTATAAAGAGATAGCGGATCATGTGCCAATATCTATATCTTTAAATGTCTTATTCCTCAACCAGTACGTCCAAGGGAAGCAGACTGCTAAATCCGTTATGTGACTTTCTCGACACTTATGTAGATTTAAAACAAGGTTAATTACATAGCTGTTCCATATAGGACACAATAAAATGTAGCTACAGTGGAACCACAGACACTTTCATTTGCCGATTTAAAAAAAAAAAAAATCGACAGTTTTGACTATGAGAAATCTTTGATCGAATCGTGGAACACTTCGTGTAGCTTCGATTTCACGACGGAGATGTTCGAACCTACACCTGTGTGTATCACCTAGCCACGTTCTCTCAGATTCACAGCGTGCTTTTCCGGATTCCACATTTTAGCATTTAAGCTAATGGCTAATTCAGTTCAAATGGCACTTAATAATTCAGAAACGAATGTGACAGGAAGGTACACTTATATTTTTCTAATCACATGTTCGGCAAATCCATGAAAATATGACGATAACAAACATAGTTCCTGGTGTAATTTTTCTGAGAGAAAATAAAGGTCATGTTGATATGTTGCAGTCTCGTAGTAGATTCCTGAAAAATGTTTAGAATGTATATCGACCATGTAGTTATGTTCCTTTTAAACTACTTCCAGACATAGACATAATAACACACAGAGGTTAAACTTAACGATGAGTGAGCTGGGAGAAGCCCTCGTTACTTTTCCGACATAGCTAGTGAAGTGACACACGACGTTAAACACCAAAAAATAAATGAACTGAAAGAGAATTTGATTCTTTGACTGAAGTCGTGAATTGTTCTACGGAATACTCAATCCGAGTTAAAACCCGGCTGAGATTCACGAAGCAGTCCTGTACAAAGTAGATTCATATGGATACCTGGGGATCCAATATTTCTTTTTTGTTTAAAAAAAAAATGTGTCAAAGTTTAAAATTGTTGTCAAAAATAGTTCTTGACAATGGTTTTAAAATATGCCTTAATATTAAATTTATCGATATGCATCCATCTGTATATTTTGTTGGAGTTTTGTTGTAACTTTAATCCATTTCGTAAAATTCATCAGTGGAAATAATACCATAAAGTGGTACAGCATAGCGGCTTTTGTAGAGAGAAGGAGCAGTGGATTCTCACAATATTCTTTTAAAAAATATCACAACAACAATACGCAGCGAAAATACCAGATTACATTGAATAGTATAGCAACACAACCCAAACATGCATACACATTCTGTTGTTTGCATACATTTGTTTTAACAAATGAACAGAATGTTATGCCAATGTATTTTTAAATTCATATGATCACATCTCGTGATTTCCGGGCAATGGGTTTAATGTATATGTATAAGGGAACCTGTGTAGGCTGCTGACCTTTAACCCATTGGAATAGTTCCAGCTCTCGGTCGGCTCGGCGTACACACCACAAAGCCAGGACGTAGGATGTAGGCTAGAGCAGATACAAAATCAATAGATTCTTCTTCTATTAACATGCCATATAATTGTATTATTGTAGGATCACTTGCTCAAACTGTTCCATAGCAAGGCAATCGATCTAGCCTAGAAAAGCCGTGTTATGGTACAGTGAGACGGAAGATCGGCAAATAACTCTACTATGATCTGTAGACCTATATATTTAACCTTGTTGAGGCCAGGCCCCCTACCCCACAACCGTAAGCCATCGACACCTAGACGGCTCATTCCGTTCAATGCTATTCTCAGATACAGTTTGTAGCCTCCGTATACTTAGGCTAGAACGAGACAAAGCTAATCTTGATAAACTGGACCGGGTCGTTGAACACCAGAAAATAACATAGGATAAGATATACATTAGGCCGGCTGGAAGTAAAAGTTTCCGTTTACTAAAGTCTATTTTTAAGGATACGTGATCTGAAACGAGTTTATGAGCTAAACTAGACTGGGAAATATAAATACATAATGCATCAATTCTTTTTTGGGCAGATTGCCTTGTTGAGGATCCACAGAAGAATCCACACTACGGCAAACACATCTCAAATTATTGATAACAAGATTTTTCGTTTGTATAAAATAACCCCTATAAAACGGATTCAACTGTTCGCATATGACATAATATGTTCTTTTATAAGTGACACCGAGTGAAAATAACACCAGCCGTGTTAATAAATTATGTTTTTTGTTCTAACTCTTTTCAGTGCGCGAAGAGATAGGTAAATCTTGTTTAATTACTCCCTTAAAGTTTAGGTATGCATTACACTTGTAATGTAACTGTGTGAGAGGAAACCGTTTGCATAACTTGCGTTTGAGTTACTCCGTCACATAATTTACTGTATTCGACAGAATTTCTATAGAACGATTATTCTGGACTCAAGCCGATAGACGTTGCACGAATAGTACACTATCATAATAGAGTAATGTGACTACTCCAAAGAATGAAGAAAGATCAATGTTGACTCAATATTTCGGTTTCAAACCATCATCAGGAGACAAGTGTACACTATCTTCCACAAGAAACTCCAATTCCAATAGCTATGTGGTGCTTACACAATTACCGTTGTACATATGTAATAGTAATTGTTTACCATAAGCAGACATGACGCGACAAACCGTGAGAGGATAATTAGCAGATTGATGTCCACTGTTATTAAAATGAGGCAAGCAAAACAATGCACGTAAAGCCTTGCATTAGGGTACATATATCATATCTTATATTTCCTTTGTATGGTGGAAAATACATCGCACAAAACACCCCACGATCTCAACAGCCACCGAAAATCTTCCAGTATGTATATGTACGTTCGATAAGAGAACCTATACATATATAAAGTACAGTCGGTAAGAGCATTGGCCCTGCTAGTTAGAGATCCGAGTTCGAATCCAAGTGGAGGCAAGCACAATTTTCTTTATCTACATTTATACAAAAATATATAAAATACATGTTACATGTATTGCCTTTTCTCGAGATGCGCTTATAGGTTATCCAAAACAACTCGAGATTCAGGTTTATCTAGAAACTTGTCTCTGAGAATTTATCTAGAACATGAGATTATTTATCGGCTTAAATTAATCGATTTCCCTGTGCCAGTGTGATAACTCGTTATAAAAACATATATAGATATAGTGAACCGAAATCTTCAGGCCAACGCTGAACCAACTTGAACAACAACCGCGGTCCGTTTATTACTAAAAACAAACCACATATATCAACCAAAATAAGGTATCGCTCCATTTCGTATTTTCACGTGTCGAATATTTTGTGCTAGTTATTTATGTTTTAAGGGCTTGAATTCTTTATGTCTTTTTAAAGGCATATAAAGATGCGCTGTGATTATAAGTGCATCAGTTTTCAAAGAACCACAAAACAACTGTTAGAAGAATTTTTGTTTTGGACGAAGTGGACAAATAAATATATTCCGTACGTTGCAAGCTAACCATTTTCGTCTTGCACCAAATGCACTAGGCGGCCTGTTATTAATTTGCGCAAGGCACTTTATGACCACCGCGATCAACTAGCTCGTATCCCTGACGTTTGTAAACGCCGAGATAGACATATGTAAATAAACATATTTTGCTAAGACACAGACCGTTACTCATTCAGACATCTGTTTCATCAATTAATGCCTGAAGCGTACATTATCTGGAATTCACTATGATTGGCGTTGTCGACTGGTTTAACTGATCAAAGTGAGGGTTGTTGTCTCAAGTAAGCACCCGGATTAGGAAATTGCGAAATCCATTCACGTTGTAACATCTTACTTACTCTAAGTCGTTTAACATTCCACAGTATTGATAATCCTTCACTGCCAGACTTCAGTCGACTTGAAAACACACACCTCGAAACCCACTGGTACAAACTGCCTTTAAATGATCTCTGCACAGCTTGTACGTAAGGCAAATGCTAATTGTAAATTCATAAGCTTAGGTTTCGTCTCAATGTGTATATCTTCAACTAGACTTTGTATAACATGTGATGCCGGTCTTTGTCGACATTTCTTCAAACACTCTTACAATTAAACATTTAATGAAACTTCTTATCGGTTTCTTTACTTCGAAAATGTGTTTTTGTTTAAGTCGAGTTGGTATACCGAAATCATATTTATCTATTGTTTTCGAAATATTTCATGTTGGAAATCTATATCTTGGTTAGAAATAGTGACAGTCGAGCATTTTCGATGTAGATTGGTTATTAGCAACATTCTGTTAACAATTGTTAACCGCACAACCATGTTTATAGTGTGAAGAAGCCGGCCATTGACTACATATCAGCAGTTAAAAAAACGAGTAAAGTATTTCTGGATAGGTCGACTGAACCATAGATAAAGATAAGAATAAAGTTTGGAAACGATAACATGACATTTAATTAAAAAAGCATGGACAAATTACAATTAGAAGTTGGAATTACGTCAAATCACTACCTCTTTTTTCGTAATTAGATTTTCGCAATTAATTCCATACGAACTGCGTCGTGTTTTTCTTTACTTTGGAGAATCTAAATCAAGATTGAAATCCTCTTAAGTAAACCCATTGCCTCTGTTAATAACACCAGGGGCTAACCAAACAGGGTAAATGAGTGCGTTTCGGCTAAAGGTTTGTTGACGGAGAGATCTGAGGGTTGAGACCCGGGCCAAGATCCATGGCTCTGTGGATCAATGAAGGTTGAACAAGGCGGATCATCCCCAGTGAAATACGGCCAAGAAGGGCCCTTGAAAAGCCAGCTGTCCCTTTACCAGTTTACCCGAATTCCACCCAATCCGAGGCAAACAAACCCACACCGCCAATGATTTACTCTCTATCGATTCACCTTGTTTTGATAACAGCGGAAAGTTAAAAAACAGATGAGCCAAGATTGTCAGCTAGCTCAAAGACGTTCTAGATGAAAGGTTCCCGACGGGACTGCAAAACATGTAATTAATTTGGAGCAGACACCCGAAACTACGGCAAATCGATCGCCGAAAGAATGACAGACTAATTTCAAGTAATTTGACGTTCCCTTCAGCACTTTGATAAACTGATTACATTGGTAAATTCAAATACTCGTCTCAATCACAAGTAAGCCCTGGTATTTTCTTTCCACCAGGGTGAAGGAGGTCATCACAAAAAAACTTATGACGTCTTTCCTGCAGAAAGTACTTTTGTGTAAAACTGAGCCACGAGTGTTGTAGTGTCTTCCTCACGTTTAGCTCCTCTTTACAACAGAGAAACAGATTGACTGAGACTATCCCTAAGGGTACATTCTAGGTGTATAATTGGCTTGTTGAAATTATTCATTCAATTGCTAAGCGATCGATTATTGATCTCTTTAGGTCAATAATAACATATCCTTTTCCAAAACCAAATGCGATTCAATTTAGTAAAAACACACGTCTTTATCAGAATATTAGACCACATAAAAAGAGAAAAATATTGAAAAAGATAACTAATTATTTCCCATATTTGATTTTTGAAAAAAATAAGGTTTGCGTGCACATTACTTCCGCTAATTCTGTCTTCTTTCTTTAAAAAAAAATTTCAAACATTGACATTGTACACAAATGATGTTTGCGCTGAACGTGATATGAAAGTGTTCCGGAAGTGACGCCATGTTGAACAATGTCTCCTGTTGGCAAGAGTTCAAAGGGAGCTGTCAAAGGGAAATGAAATCGAGTCTGGATGCTTGCTGGTTCCCCGTGCTTTATTCTCTCATATTACATACAATGTGTGAAATATTCATGGAGCCGATGTTTCTGCCCAGAGCTAAATCTCATAACGAGGGTAGCTGGAGTCCCTAAGCTACACAATCTCACAGTCTACACGGACCTCGGATCTACGTCAATACCGACGATTGAATTATTTATATATCTTTTTTTATTCATTCACGCTCCATTTTCTTAGCAAATATTCTCTATGTAGTGTACAGTCGTAACATCAGCGGCACATCTGATAAGTCTCTATCTCGATTTACTAATGATATATTACCATACAGAGCCATTAATAACCCACGAGGCTGACTGCAACACGCGAGTTCGCAATGCATTGTCTACGGCTTTAAGCGACAGGTTTTGCACAAGAAGTACATTCAAACCGGATGAAAAACACTTTCGCAGAGTCGTATGTCAAATCTTTCTTTACCCTCTAGCCATCGAGACTTAATAAGCTCAATAACAGAATAGCGAAATCCCTTATCATTCATTTTCAACTTGTAGCAGTCGTAAGTTTGTAAATACCTTATTTTGTGAATACATCTAAATACTTAAAACAATACTCTAAATAATTCAGTATAAATTTATTTTCATTTAATATTTTTGAAGAAAAAGACAATGAAGCCTACATTCTGGTATAAACTTTTAAGAGCAAAGTCATAGTATACTTTTTAAAAAATGACCTGACCTTTGCGATGAACCTTTATGAATAGAATTGAGACATATTTCACAATTGAATATAATTTACCTGAATGCAACCTAAAATGTCCATATAGAATAACATTGGTCATCAACATACGGGTTAGCGGGATTAGAGTCAGGAAAACATGTCAATTTACTTCCATTTTGAAAATACTGTATTCAAAGTCAAAAACATATAATATTGAATTATGGTCCCTGACTGGTTCGTCTTAAGTAAAACCACATATTTTTTTCCAGGCTGACAGTAATTGCCTCGCGGAAGGGGTTGTTAAAATAAATTGATGTCGTGTTGGAAGCACAAACTACTTCGTTACCCTATGGGTAACTGGAAAATGCAGGTGGTTAACAAAATGAACGACGGCTCGATGGAGGAAAATCACGGTTCGTAGTCTCTGTCTCCAAGCAGAAGATCTAGCGCCATTATGGCAGACCCATCACAATGGAATGCTTTATTACCACGTTGTTGAATACTGTTAATCGTGATTGAACGGATTTCAAAGTTACGAAACTTGTCTCTATGCTGTAATTATTGTAACTAGGCAACTTGTGACTAGTACTGTTGTTTTGATTTGTATCTGAGGAAAATGTAAATAACATCGTTTTGCATCCCTGTTTCAAAGGCGATGTTAAATACAGAATTCATAACGTGTAATAGTTGGATTTCGACAGAACAAACGTACAAAGCATTTACATGACGATCTGGCTATCATATCTGATACGCCTTTCTTTATAAGGCTATGTCAGAAAAATAGAAATAATTTCTCCGAAATAGGCTGGAATTAAACCACACATGTATTAACAATGTCGTCCATCATCTCTGTCCGCGAGAGGAATTAGACAAATATGCAAATAAATAAGTTAAAACAGACATGTTTGCATTTGCACTCGTCTATCATCACGTCGACCTGTCGTCTGCTTAACGTGTTTGTGCACTAGTTTCTATGGAGACACGTTCTGGATGCGTTATGGTGAAGAGTAAAATAAACAGAATAGACAGGGAAATGTAGAGACGTTATGTTTGTCCCCACTTCGATTCACTTGTATGTTTACACAACCTACTCCATTCATAAAGGCACAAGCAATGCCTCATCCTGCTGATTGCATTGATTGCTCCAGCAAATAATCTTCGCCATAGACACACTATTGAACCATTTAGCAAAGAACACAATATCATCAATTTAAGCAAGGCGGCATTTTAAAATCAACATCAGCACTCCTAACTGTTTGCGGGAACTTTCGAAAAAATATTTTTAAAATATATTATGTCCGGATTTAGTGATTTTTTAAATGATCACTTAATCTGATCCTAGAGTGTATACATGCCAATTCTGTGGTAGTTGGTGAGGATAAACACACAGTGTCATGTCGTCTTTTGATGATTTTTCAAAAGCTCAGATGAAGTGACCTCATTTACTATAAAACTGAAAGGCCAGGCTTTATAGAAACAAAACCTACTCTATAATGAGAGTGGAGAGGATATGTGTTGTAAATTATAGATAGAAAAACTAAAGTGTGGACCTGCGTGTCTGAAGCACCCGAGCACAGGGTTAAATTAGACCGGTGCTCTGACAATCCACCTAAACAACTCCATGGGGGTTTGTATAGCTGTTGGTAGGGCAGGAGCAATGAGCCAGAGCTTCCCCAAAGACTTCTGTGTCCTCGCCGAATCCATCAGCGAAACCACCAAGAGATCCAGGTTTTATCTACACCTTAGTAATTATCTGACAGCTGAAGTATTCTGCTCGAGTCAGTCAGACTCTCAGCTGGTAGCCAGTACATGAAGCCAGAAAGTACTAGTTACCTTTTAACTAACACCTTGCGAATGCTTCTACGATCCTTGGTGGAGAGCTTAAAGGGCTTCCAGATGACAGACAACCACCTGTCGACTCAAGCTAAATGCTGTCATTAAGCACAGGCGGAGCTACAGGGGTATACACTCCAAAACAGTCTCGATCAGCACAGACAGACGTTGGTAAAATTTTACTTGTCAGTCTAAGATTTACAGAGACTACTAAACGACACAAAAATATTCCCCCCCCCCTCCCCCGACAGGATATAACCCGAGTACAATCAGTGCATCAAAAGGTTCCCCGTTCGTTATAATTTCAGCGGGCGACATAGATAGTCCAATTCGTGGATAAAATATGATTATAAATAAATAAACGATCAATAGACTCGCATACCCGGTTATTTAGAAACTGTACAAATGTCCGCCTTTGTACTACCCACTCGACCAAGCAAGTCATCGGTTAAAAATAAATCGTTTAATTTATTTGAAGTAAGGAAATAAGAATCTCTAGATCTAACAGGCAATGACTTTCTGAATACAACATGTAGTTCGTTATTCCAATCTCACCCCCTACTCATAAAGGGTCTGTGTTTAGATTTAGAACAGCTAAATGTGGGCTAGGCAACAGCAGGCCTGTTTTATTTTCTCACTAAGCAGGTACTCATGTATCACTAGGAAAAGCTACCTTCGCTTTGAGGCAACACAGAAGCGTTGATAAGACACAGTTTATATGGATAACACTTTTGGCGAATCCATCTGGTCTTAACCAAAGGAGAAATCGACGCTAGCAATAGTCTTTTCTCTATTTATCGCAGCGAACCTGTTAAAAGGCTAACATCTTTTTGCGATGCTAAGCAAAAGGCAGGACAGCTTTTGTAGCGAAGGTCAAGTAGGGTACAGAGAGAGCGGAGTCTGTTACCATTTACCTTCCGTGGTTTAACCTTTCTTAAGTAGAACCAGACAGATCTCCCTTCGAGAATCTAAAACAGCGACCAGAGCAATTGAGGCCAATTAGAATAAACTATTTCTAACATGAATTCTTTCTGAAGAAGAGCAGAATATACGTTTAAGAATGCAAACGTATTATAAAGCTATTTTTGTTGAATTGTATAATTATTTTATATTTTCCTAACTCAATGTAAGGCATACCGTGTATTCCTCAAAAAAAATAAAAAATTCATTGCATCCATTTCCTAAGCCATCATTTTAACCACGAATTCCGGCAGACGGCAGACGACCTCATGAATGAAGTTGACAAAACTAAAGGATACTACACATGATCAGTTGAATAATAATTATTATACCATCCTCCGTTTCTTGTGAATTTTGACAATATTTTTTAAGTCAAACATAATTTTGCATGGGCTCAATTTGTCGAATAGGTTCTTTTTTACAAGATACCACCAAGGTAACTCGGAGAAAACTAGGAAAGATTAGGGTTAGTCGAATTGAAATACTAGGGTAACTCTGAGAAAACCAACAGCGTAACTGAGAAATACCATGGTAACTGAGAAACACCACGGCAACTAGGAGAAACATCAGGGTATAACTCGGAGAAGCACTATGGTTAGTCGGAGAAACATCGGGCCAACCTGAAGAAACATTAGGTTAGTCGAAGAAACACCAGTGCCACTGACAAACACCAGGAGGGTAACCCCGAGAAACACTAGGGTAACTCTCAGAAACACTAGGGTAACTCTCAGAAACACTAGGTTAACTCTCAGAAACACTAGGTTAACTCTCAGAAACACTAAGGTAACTCTCAGAAACACTAGGGTAACTCTCAGAAACACTAGGTTAACTCTCAGAAACACTAGGTTAACTCTCAGAAACACTAGGTTAACTCTCAGAAACACTAAGGTAACTCTCATAAACACTAGGTTAACTCTCAGAAACACTAGGTTAACTCTCAGAAACACTAGGTTAACTATCAGAAACACTAGGGTAACTCTCAGAAACACTAGGTTAACTCTCAGAAACACATGGGTAACTCTCAGAAACACTAGGTTAACTCTCAGAAACACATGGGTAACTCTCAGAAACACTATGTTAACTCTCAGAAACACTAGGGTACCTAGATAACTGAAAAACACATGGGTAACTGAAAAACACATGGGTAACTATGAGAAACGCCAAGGAAACTCTGAGAAATACTAGGGTAACCCTGAGAAACACCAGGAAAATGGTGACAAACACCAGGTAAACCCGGTAAGGTAACTCTGAGAAACACTAGGAGAACTCTCAGAAATGCTGGGGTAACTCCTTCAAACACTATGGTAACTGAGAAACAACAGGGAAATTCCGAGAAAGACCACGGTAACTCTGAGAAAACCCCAAGGAGACACAGAGAAACGCTAGGGTGTCTGACAAACACCAGGGTAACTCTAAGAAACACAAGGGTATGGAGACCTCCTGCCAGTCACTAGCGATCAGCACTAAAAGCCATTTTCAAGTCTGTAAACAACTTTAAATGATATTTACTGCCCCGATCTTACTTATATCCAAGCAGAACCCCACTCAGCTGACAGGTCCAGCAAAAAACGATTACCGGGGAAGTACAGAGAACCAGACCTGACTGATCGAGAAAACTTTCCTTTGAAAACTTCTTTCTAGTAAACATCACAAGAGTTTTGTTGTCTACCCCAAGGCATTCGCTGGGAACTTTACTTATACCGTTTCCTAAAATATTCGCTAATGCCTCTCGGGAGAAATGAAAGTTTGTCAATATCCTATCAGTCTAAGAGCCTTGATATAAATGTATACTCAACACCCAATATCATCTTGGGTATATATGAAAAGGGTTCGCAGATACATAATTTTGTCCCTGTGTCTACAATTTCTATACTATCGTGCACTATTGATGTATTATTATTAATTATTTAATTGATGTTTACAGTCGTAGTCACGGATATTTACATTACGACGACCGCGGTCTCCGAAGCCTTCGAAAAACCTTCCCTTAGATTTAAGGAAATTCGTATCTATAGCGGGTACGGTGAATGGGACGCAGCAATCAAACGATCGACCAACTGGTTCACGGTGCTCTGAAATATGTTACCTATTCACTGCTATCTATTCATCACTAATCACTGTTATAAATATATGATATGGGTTGTATGTGACAGCTTCTCCTGTAAATCCTGTTATCCAACGATTTATTCTAGACTAGAATTTGAATGTTTTATTACAGACGAATTTTGCTGTTTTAGGCGGGAATAGAATGCGTTCAAATCAGATATGATTGATTAATTGATAGGTGTTAACGTGTTTTTTAAGTTTTTTTTTACTTATATGGCGACAGTGTATTCCAACAATAGGCAGAGACTTCCATAGCCTATATACGTAAAAGTATTACCTCCGTTGAAAATTGATATCCCCCCAGGGCTAAGTATGACAGCATGAATATAAGCTTGCAAAATCCTGCCCTTAGCCAGAGGGTCACAGGGCGAATAAAAATGTGTTGTAGGACAAACGTGCGGAATACAACACCAACCATCTCGTCATTTAAATCGAAGTCTACCAACGTAACATGAACCTCCTTCAACCAACCGTTTTACTGAATATTGCATAGTATCAGAAATCCATAACTAGATGCGTGAAAACTCCCTTAGATATTATTTCCCCGGCATTAAGGGCATAGAATCCTCTCATCCAAGGTATGATGTGACGTAATACACAAGAAACCTAGTAAACCGATTTTTCACTGATGCCCGATGGGAAATCTCTATTTTTATATAGCCTTGAACCACAAATACACTGCAGAACTAATAAAATTGTCTGTAATAATGACAACGTAATCCTCAATGTGTTTTTCTTTTGGTTGCTTTGGAGAAGTCAACTTTATTTGACAAAATAAAACTTGTGTTTTACAATTTATTACAATTTGAATAATCAAGTGATGAAGCGGGCTAAAATGGTGTGAAATAGAAAAAAAAAAGCCATTTCATTTTCAGATTATGTTTTTTAGGTATCCTCCATCTTACTTTTAAGAGGAATTACCCAGCATTTTGCTCTAACATAACAACAACGGCTCAGAAATGACGTCATCATTATTTGCTGGTCAAAAAGGCCGTAGACATGATGTAAATGGACGGACATTTCTTGTTAATAAGCTGCTGATAGTATATTAACGTAGAGCGTAGAAACGTAACATATACTATGCGGCCGAGTTCATCCAGGAGTGTGGGGGACATGACAGATATGCATGCATAAACACGAAGACCTCGTGTCGCAGATGTTGTTCATAAATAGTGGACTTTGTATTTATACATACACTGGTACATTAACTCAAAACTAACTATGACCTGTTTACATATTTAATAAAGTGCTAATTTTACAACACATGTCTTCACAGTGGGAGATAAACAAACATAAAGCCGTAGATGTAACGTACCGTACCACCAGTATTCTCCAGGGATAGTTCTATACCTTTGATCGTTTACTGGATTCTATGTTAGTTAGCGTATTGGACTAACGAAATAAATCCTTTAACGAAACTGTGGCCACTTTCACAATATGTCGCACGACATATTTTTTACATTTTATGTATTTATTTGATTATTTCATTTACATTACGACTTCGCGTTGCCGGTGCATGATGGAGAACCACGTATAAACAACCCCGTCAGCTATGCAGCTACCGGAAACTTCCCGTATATACCTAAGGTCGACAAAGAAATTCTAACCTACGACAACGAAAAAAAATTGTACGACAAAAAGTACGTCGTGTTTAACTAAAGTCATAAAAATATCGTACTATATTTGATTTGTGAAAGTGTCATGAAGTCAAATTACAGATTCTATTAAGTTGCTAACTAAACTGCAATTACATGTTTTGTAGGATTTCCCGTTTTCTATTAAAAACGACTTAAATTGAGCAACTGTAAATAACAATTATGGTGGACTGTTTGTGTCATGAATATAAAAAAATCAACAAAAGTAGCGTGAAAATTCCGCCATACATTTTACTGACAGTAGTTCAGTTTAAGCGGCGTTCAGTGAAAAACAAGCAATCCTACAAAAAATATAACAGCAGTTTTAGCAACAACTTGATGTGGTCTATAATTTGACTATGGCTTTGTTTTTACGCATTCTTCCCCTTCAATGTGCATATGAAAACACTATTATGTGAAAACTGCCACGGAATAAATCATAGTTAAAAACCAGAAACAAGCTTAAATCACAGTTTGCCCAAACAGAAGTCTAAACCACACATTAAACAAACATAGGTGATAAAGAAATTACAAATTAGACGAAAGAACAAACAAACTCAGGAATTAAGCTGATGAATACACAATTATAACCAAATAATCTATAAATCACGCAACAAAAATCCAATGCACAACTCAATGTTGTGACACCAGAATTTCACTTATTTGTAACCTGCAAATTGAAACTGTTTGATGATTAATTAATATGCTGTTTTAATATTTTTTTTATAAACAAATAAATTAAAAACAAAATGACAAATAAGTGATGAAAGCCAATATAAAACGTGTAAAACCAACACACATTATTTATCGGGTGGTGAATTTTCGCAATTAACCATCTGGGAGTCTAAAATAAATATATAAATGACATCTCTGAACCAGTGTGGAAATCTTAGGGTATGTCTCATTTAATTTGATGATTATAGGACCAACAAGTGAAGTCTATATATGGGTTGGAAGTTTTTCAACAGAAAATACTTTGCTTTTAGCGCAAACTTCCTAGCCTATTCTGAAATAATTTTTTCCCGATGTTGGACCAACAGGATTAAATGTGGTCAGTTTTATTATATACGGCCTACAGTCCAAGCTCGCGAACATAGAGGTAAAGGGGTCTGTGGACCGGAAGTTTACACTCTAGAATTATGTGCTCGAAAACGCTCCGCCATGTTCCCGGATGTGAAGTCACGATAGATATTATAAAATTCAATGCAAGGGCACTGTCTAACATAAGCCCAGGTTACACGGGAATGGAAAAGGTGAACTAAAATGACCCGGCTAATTAAAGGACTAGTAAAAAAACACTCCCCATAAGTTGGACTTTATAAAGTCTTTTGTTTTATTACTCATATGACTGTTCCTAAGACCGGAAACAAAGTCCATCCAACAACTTTATAGTCATGTGAAGCTCTAGTTTTCCCGATGACCATAGTGGCCATTTTAAACTATCTGCAGACCATTAATCAACGTCTAATTGGTCTATAGTCTGACACTGAGGAATTAATCCCGTCTTCACTCTGGCCTATTAACGTTACAGTTATCGATTTATTGATTGACAGATCAATCAGGTTTGTCAGCGATCGATAATGGACATTCACACAATTTGAGAGGACGTGGCTAATATTGGCCTTCTTGGAGAGGCAATCATAGCCAGGTCTGGAACATTGTGAAAACTTCGATAAACTGTGGTATCCAAGAAAACAAGTCGTTGTATTATATAAGCGGAAATTTGCTGTTTACAAAATCAAGACTGTCTTGTTACTGAACGGACAGGACAGTAGCCCATAGTGGCGCGTTTTGCTTTAATTACTTACACACACATATATATATTAGAAACAGATCACCGATGATGAACATTTGAGAGATAAAGTTTCAAAAGGCCTTTCAGTGTAAACTGCTATTAACTAGAATGCTGAAGTCGATTTGATTCTGAACCTTTGACGTCACTGCCGATATTCAAAATAGCTCGTTCACCGATATGCTGACCAATAAAGTAAATGACTTGGAAAATAATGAAATCTGGTCCAATATCGCTGGTCTTGTCATTTAAATAAAGACAGAATTAAGCGAGATAGGGCTGTGGGCACGGGGGTGCCATGGGGGAAGGGGAAGTGGCATGAGTTATCTAATAACATCTGTCGAAAAGCAAAATTGCATAAATTGAGTGTTCCAAAACTAAGAAATTTGACTAATAGGTCTGATATAACACACCGGTACAGGGTAGTTACGAACACTTTGAACTACCTATTTGTTGGACCTACTTTAATTTGCCACCATCGGTGATCAAGTGATGGCAAACTAAAGCATCCAAACGTTGAGTTATCTGTTTTTAGAATTACACTTTACTTGTGTATTATAAATATAGTTACTATGTAAATATGTACAGGGGTCAAATGAGTTGTAAAGCAGTATGAAAGTGTGGTTTATGCTTAGCAAACAGAGTCTGTCTACCAGATTTCCGATGAAAAATCGGACGATGCGAAAATATGGAAATGAATTTGTAGTTAGTCCTCCATTTAATAAACAATATCCTAAAATGTGAATTTCAGCATGTTTTAAAAATTATTATTATTCTTGTGCAAAGCATGTACACAAGGCTGAAACGTAACAGAAAAAAAATATCTGCATAAACTTGCAATAGTAATTTTTGTTTGTCTTCAATACCTGTACGTTTGTCTGTACGAACATTTTCTTTCTTTCCTCGTGCGATGATACTTTATAATGACATTAGTAATGGCAATAATTTAGATATTTTTACGACACAGAATTATTTTAAATGTTCTGTTAATTCAGCATTATACTCATGATTTTGTAAATTTCTATCTGTGCTTTAAACCATGTTAATATCTGTGATATCTACATAGGTGTGTCTGTGTATGTATATGTATATGTACGTGTGTGTGTGTGTGTGTATATATGTGTGTATTTAATATTTTTAATGCATTTTTGCTACTGTTACTGTTTTATCATAATACTACTTTTTATCAGACCTGTAATTGGACTTTAAGTCTGTATGGCTTCTGAACTTCAATAAACAAATAAACAAATATCGAATTTATTTATTCATTTGATTGGTGTATGTTGGTGTTGTATTCATGTGTACTTTACTTATATAACGATAAAAGCGGGAAGAAAACTCGTAAAAACCACCCCGCGGTCTCCGCAGTTACAGGAAACTTCCCTTATATACATAAGGTCCACAGGGGGGATCGAACCTATTCCGGGTACAGTGAAGTGAACTCAGTAGTCTAACGCTTAACCAACGGAGCGGCAACATTGCAAGAGAAACAGCTATGTGAAACAAAACAAAAACTGACGACAGAGAAAAATCCATTGGGTACAATTGTGGAAAATTTGTCGGACTTGTCAGGTCTCTGCATGTTAACCCTGGCAATACAGAATTTAAATTGGATAAATTGTTTTGAATTCCGGGGAAGAAATACATTTGTATTCAGAGGCGTAATAATGAATCGAATCTGCGGAATCGTTAATTTGTTGTCAGTCCCCAAAGGATATACTTGGTTCTTGGACGGAGAGTTAATTCCAGTCATCCACGAACTCTATGGGCTAGTCTGATTTATGACATAACACATCAGTCTGTGTAAGAAGCACAAAGAATTCCGGGAGCTTCTGCTGGATCAATATTAACTAAGGCCCCCAATTACACCCAATCTGTTTGAAACTCCCTCGACTATGCTAGCAATGCTCTGGAGAACTCGAATGGAGATCTCGGGGAATGCATGGAGTAATCCACAAAAAGTGAACGTTACGTGCGACGGCTGTAGCATGAAGATCACAAAACGCATATTTCCATCATTATAGTCTGGCAAAATATAAAAAGAAAAGAAAAAAGTGTCTTGTCATATTCGCTATCCAGAGCCCACCAAACATATAACCTGTCGCCATAATTATGATGCTGACGTAATGAACAATACGTTACCTGGGATCAATGAAGTATGAAACCGACTAAACAGCCGGCTCTCACAACAATCTGACTTGATTCATACAATGTTACGTGCGGTCAATGCAGTCTGACCCAAAGGTGCTAATCAACATCTCAACAGTCTGATGTTATCCATACATGTTAGTAAAAAACACGAGTGATATAATAACAGATCAAAACGCTTCGACCAATCACTCGTGTGTTACATTATCAGAAAAGTCATTACATTAATCACTCCAAACTGAGATAATTCACAAAAAGTTACAAGCAATCATTCTGATGTTAAATGATTCGCAAGAAAGGCAATCAAACTAGAGTGAAGTCATCAACAAAAACTGTGCTAATTTAGTAGGACATAATTCCGCAAGAAAGGCAATCAAACTAGAGTGAAGTCATCAACAAAAACTGTGCTAAT
>JAVFBZ010207576.1:3665-18953 GCA_032466195.1 Katharina tunicata
CCCCCCCCCCCCCCCCCCCCCCCCCCCCCCCCCCCCCCCCCCCCCCCCCCCCCCCGCTAGTGTGGTCAGTTTCTAGAGTCAAGATTATTTCCCACTTACTTCACCGACAAAAGTAACGGAATCTGTAAAGAGCATTTAGAAGTTGAATATACGAAGTAACAAACAAATCTTTACGGATTACAACTTCTGTTCTTATTGGCCACATTGTTTCCGTGCGAAAAATATATGCAATTACTACAACTCCTTCCAGTACAGTGTTTTATAAATAACCAACGAGGGAAGAGGTCTATTGCAAACCTAATACATACCACAGACACGTTCGTTTCAAGCGTAAAGGAATGAAGATTTCGGTCGTTCTGGTTATGGAACGCAAATCATACCCGCTTGGTTCGTACATCTACCATGTGGTAAAGGTTATTTAACACCATCGCATTAAAAACTATGCTATTGATAAAAAAATCACGAAAGTATTTCAAATCTAAAATATCATATGTGCCATACCTAATCAGTATTTCACTATAGTGACTGATCATATTTGTTTTCTTTGATTTACAGACGTAACGTAGCGGAGTTGACGTATAATGCCAGTTTAGTGCCTGGTTTCCAAGGTCCCCTGTTACCGCCAACTCTCCAGTCTCTAAATGCCGCCATTGATAACCGAGGATACAATATTAAGATATACGACGGCCCAACTCCGTGGAGATATATCTACCATTATGATCTCTATTACAAGGCTGGTAAATCAGAGACACTTCGTGGAGTCATCGCCAAACTGAACAGGGCCTGGGTCGAGAAATATCCAGGTTAGTAGGTAGCTTTGTAGGTTCACTATTTTAGAACTCATCTAAATGTTAAGGCAAGGGATAAATATTCGTTTTTCTGAAGGAATTCCTGGTCTTCAGTTCCAATGTAAACTCAGTATGAGACTACATCAGCAAAATAGTTTTAGGAAAATAATTTTATTAAGGATATTTCCGGAAATTGATCATGACTATTCATGGGCCGTTTGATTATTGAAGTTCAATTGAGCTAAATAATTGGCATCCAAGCCCATTTTTTAAGTGTATTACATTATTTTAATAATTGTCTGCTTTTGTTGTTTAATAGAATACCAAGATTGTGATTGTTCATTCGTCATCCGGGTTCCCAGAAGAGTTCGTTATTTGGACGGAAGCGGGTACGTGTTTAGTGTTAAATACGTTTTCTATAGTTCTACTGCCAAAAACGCCATCGTTATGTTGCACAGAAAGAACAAACGCACTGTGTGATCTATAAATAATCGATTTACCTTTCAAATACTCACAGTATGTGATGTAGGTCTATTCAGAACTTTATTATTCCCGTTTAATGGATACATTGGTGATTAACCTCTAAGATAATTTACGGCTCTTTCTTGGTGTCGTGTGTAAAGTAGAAGCTTCCAAACCATAAAAAAACACAATTTCAAAAAAGAAGAAATATCAATTATATTTTAACGGAATGCCACGTAATATGCTACCTATCACCTTGTTATATAAACTGGTGTCTGTCTCCCGGCTATATCATGTGTTAATTATTTTAATACAGATCAATCATTACCCGGTATATATATTTCGTGATGGTGGACGGCCGTCTGAACGACCCGGCGGTTCAGCCAGGACCCAGTATTCCTGAACTGGTCCAGTATTTTGTGGGAACTGATGGCGAGACATTGATTGTCAGTGAGACAAATCTGACACAGTATGAAGAATCTCACAAGATCTATCTTACCGGAAACGTCAATGATACCCAGAAAGGGGATTTGGAAGACATTATTAAGACCGCTCTAATTAATTCTACTACAGGTTTGTAAGAATTGTCAATGCCGATTAAGTGTGCATGTCCTCGATTTCTTAATCTCAAAATATTCTTTGAGCGCTGAACATTATTGGTATGTTGAAATTCCCTTGAAAGTTCAGAGTGACCTGATTCTTTTCTGTCAGGTGCGCGATTGGCTGAGTTGTTAACAGCTACAATGAATCAGATCCCAAATAAATATTTTACTTCGGTATCAAATATTTCTTATCCTTTTGGGTATACATTTGGCTGTTAAATCCTATACCAATTTGATTTTCTTCCAGATTACAGTTTATGTGTTACATTTGAGGTGAATGTGACAAGGACCGAACTCCAGCTAGACCCTAACGGGTAAGTGCTATTTTTACCATTCTCAACAATTACACAACAGTTGCCGGAACGTTGTGTTTGATGGCTGTCAATGCATGGATACCTGAATTATTGGTGGAAAATTATTAAAAAAATCAAACATTTTCTTAAATAGCTCAACGCGCTGGATGAAACATCTTTAATCATTTGCTTTTATAGCTTGTATTTAATTTACCGATTCGGAATGAGTGGAATAGTTGCTTGGAATTTCCAGATGTGTCATTGTGATATAATAAAGAACGTTTCGTGTAGTATCATTCTTTGTGAAATCAATTAGCAGTAAGTGATTTTCCATCGTCGTTCTAGTGCAAAACTCAGATAAAACGAATAAACAAGAAACCAGAATGTTCTTCATCACATTAAAAACATTTACATTGCCAACAATGTTTTCCATACATTATATCGTGCGACAAGATATTTTTTTCGTAATATTGTACAACACATTTATTTCCTCAAATATTATTTATTGTGACAAGAGACAAACTATTAAGAAGTTACATGTTGCTCGCAGGGAAGACGTGTCGAAGATAATGTACACCGTACACTGCGATGACGAACCCGTGGCGCCTGCGGATAACACCAGTATTTTCTGGGACGTTGTGGATGAACTGCTGGTTTCTGTTAATGGCGGTGAACAGAGAGTATACAGGAACACTACTGAGCTAATCTACCCTACTCCAACGGCGATGACTACCCCAGGAGTTGAAACAACAACTTCCAGTTTAGTCGTAATTGTAACTTCACAGTCATCTGTAACTGATTCCTCGGCCTTGACCCTTACGCCCACTACAAGCTCAACCACAAGGACGCTCCCATCAAAGTCAACAACTACCTCGAGGCCAACAACATCAACATCAACACCCACTACTTCTGTTACAAAGATAGTGGCAACACGTGAGTATATATTTGAAGTATATTTTGGTTTCCCCATCGAGATTCAATTTCTGCCGCTCAGCCGGTTAGAGCACTGGCCCTGCTAGAGACTCGAGTTCGAATCCCGCTGGAGACAAGCACATTAACTTTTTCTACCTTAATAAATATATATAAATATCTATATATGCCAGAAACAGATTTTCGGAATTGCCAAAAACTATAAAACTTTTGTGCGTAATACCTAGATAAAAGACCCTGTTTCAGTGTCCCTGTATTGGTGCTTACAGTAGAGAAAGTCTAAATTCGAAGCCTTTACGTGGATAAAAAACCAATTGATCTGTCGTGAGCCACTGTAGCTCATGGTTATGGCTCCGGCCCTGCTACCCAGTTCCGGGTTCGAATCCCGCTAGGGGCAAGCACATTTTCTTTCTCTACATTTATTTAAATATGTTAAAGTAAAATTTGGTTATATTATCTATATCGAATTTTTGGATATTGAACTATTTGGTAACTTTACTGGATTGCATAGGAGTTCTCAGTCATTTACGTATTTGATTAAAGTGTAAAGCTACACTACCCACACAATGTGTAGAACAGAGTAAAAAGATATAAATAATTATTAACCGATGACTTGGAGAAAAAATTAAAACGTCTAAATTCAAATTCATATATTTCTGGTTTTGTTGTTTTCGAGAGTGGCCTATAAGTTTGTATTAATAACGCTGAAGTGTTGCCTTGCATTCAGTATTTCAATGGTTTAATTCATAAAAAATGTTGTCACATCTTGTTGTTTGTATATTGGGTTAGTTTTTTATCCTTTTTTTAGATTTCAACGGTAGTGTGTTCCTTTATAAATGGTGGAGATATCTGAGTGATACAGAAGTGCTTGATGTTCTTAGATTTGCTATTTACCAGACCAACCTACAGTTCAGTAAGTCCCATCAATCGGCTCAATTATCTGTTTCTACATATATGTTTCTACATCGTATAATGCTTAAAACTTCTATCAGTTGAATTAGGAGATTGACTCACTTACAGACCAGAATGATGAATATATTTCACATTTACTTTATAGTCCAATCAGCCTTACTTCAGAGTTTATGATAATGTTTATAAGATTGGTTTTATTTATTTTTGGCTGATTTGGCAATTATGTACATGTATGCACACAAACTCTTCACACTTGGCCGTTTCGGCTTACACTAAATGTGTAGACATTGAGTAGAAAATTAACTTTATTCCTGTTCTTGGAACTCTCATACATCTTTTCAACATAATTACGTATTTGTTTTTATTTCGCGTCATTTGTTGTTTATTATCATTTTTAATATATTATCAGTTTCAGGCCTTCGCCAGGACTCCATAGTTATAGATACGTTAGAAAAGCACGATGCAATGGATGCGAGTGGGTGAGAAACAACAGCTTCATTTTAGATTTGATTAGTTAATGTCAAATATAGGATCCATTGTTTATTTGTTATTTTTGTTGAAGTAAACATAACTAGTTTAAATATTGCTGCTACTTTAGTACTTTAGTTATTTACGACGTTATATACTATTGTGACAGAATCGAATATCGACTTTATGAAAGGTTTATATCTTGCAGATAATCTCGGAAAGTTTTAAATTCTGAATCTATCAAAAGCAGAGAATGCTAAACGCCTGCCTCCTCGTCAGTAACCCTGAAAAGTATTACTTCTGGAACTAAATGAACTGCTAAAGTTCTTTCATGGCTGATTTACTTTATTTATGGTATTCTCTGTTAAAAATTATGACAAGAAATGATTCAGTATTATATAATATAAGATTTATCTTTTTTCTGTTGTATAGAGGAAACATATGCGAATGGAAGCATTCACTCACTTTGTTGTTGTCTGGCTTCAAAAGGGCTTATAGCCAAGTTGAAAAAGTCATGCCAGCCCGCTTGACCAAATCAGTTAGCTTTTTCTGTTAATTTCTGTATTATAATTTACTGAACCTTAATCCTTCACTGAGTCCACGGTGAACTATTCTAATTATGTGTCTCCCCTTTACAGACGTAACTTAGCTGAGTTGAAGTATAACGCCAGTTTAGTGTCTGGTTTTCAAGGCCCCCTGTTACCACCAACTCTCCAGTCTCTAAATGCCGCCATTGACAACAGAGGGTACAATATCAGGATATACGAGGGCCCAACTCCGTGGAGATATATCTACCATTATGATCTCTATTACAAGGCTGGCAAATCAGAGAAACTTCGTGGTGTCATCTTAAAACTGAATCGAGCGTGGATAGAGAAATATTCGGGTATGAAACATCTCTCATATCATTACATCCACTTTATCGATTTGTAACAGCAAATCACACTAACGACCATACACAACGTATCTAAGAACAGACTACACGTTCCGGTTTATTACATCCTTCTTTTGCTGTTTGGATGTAATAAAACTTCTTGTCAGACGTCTAACTCTTCTTTTCTCTTAAACATTTCCTTAAAGTCGTATTAGATGTTAAGCGGAAATGATCAGTATACATTTCGAGTAACTTCTGTTTTCAGTCATGTCTTTGTCTGAAGTAATTTAACTGTTGTGAATAATTTTACATACTGAAAATAACTGATCATTGCCTAAATTTCAGTGGACATAACCCTAAAATATGTTCTCCCAATCTGAGATTCTGTTAAATAGGGGACCATTCATATACCTGTCAAGTTATGAAATGGTTTCATGAAACTTGTGTATATATGTTCCAGAGTACCAGAATTGTGAATGTGAATTTACGATTATAGTGGCCAGGACAGTACGTTATTTGGACAGAGATGGGTATGTATTATCCATTTCTTGAAATTGACAGCACCTATGGGTCTACATGATATTCTTTTTAGATTATATCAACAGATAAAGATACATGTGTGTGCGCTATATTCACCTTCCAACTCTTATTACCTTTTATCGAGACGTCTGTATGTCACCCATAACAACTCGAGATCAAGGTCTATCCAGAAACGTGTCTCTGAGAATGTATCTAGAACATGATGATGAATTGATGATTTATCGGTTTTAGTTTGTCGATATCCCTGTGCCAGTGTTATTACTCTTTACAAACATATATATATTATAGCGTACTAATCAAAGTATTAATAAAGCGAAATCTAAACTGAATGGAAGATGTTAAACCAGGAACCCCGAGCTTCACATGACCGTGTCCCATATTGACGCCGTTTTAAAAACTAAACTTAAAATAATAATAATAATAATGATCTCATGTCAGTGTAGACTAAACATCAATTGTATTTTTGTAGTTTAAAATACAATGTCCTTAAAACCATATCTGATCAAATGTATACAATGCCCTTATTCCATTTGACAGAACAATCATTACCCGGTATATCTATTTCGTACTGGTGGACGACGTTCTAAACGACCCAGCGGTTCAGCCAGGACCCAGTATTCCAGAACTGGTCCAGTATTTTGTGGGAACTGATGGCGAGACATTGATTGTTAGTGAGACAAATCTGACACAGTATGAAGAACATCACAAGATCTATCTCACCGGAAACCTTACTGACACAGATCCAGAAATCCTACAGGACGTCCTCAAAACAGCCCTCTTGAACTCTACAACAGGTTCGTCTAGATGTATAATTTATAGCCACCGTGTGATTTTCTATCGTTTTTTTTATATTTTGTTGTCCTTGCTGTTGAAAAGTCTCATAATTATGTGCTTGGAGTGATGGAGCATATCTCTTGTGATGTTAACGAAGCGTCGAAAAATGGTTTTGTAACAGTGGACAACAGAACCATACAAAACCTGCTCAGGATAGATTGACAGCGGTGGCAAAGTTTGTAAAAAATGATACCAACAAATAACGAGCAAGTTAAATAATATACGGTGCTAAAACATATATTAAGGATTGCGCATAAAGCAAAGCACTATTAAGCAGTACGCAGCAACACAAATTGTGAGGACTTTTTTGTTATTAGGTCAAACCTATTCGATTTTATGTAATGTCCATACGAACAATTTCTGTTTCAGCTTATCGAGGTTGCAAAAGTTTGAATGTAAACGTGGCAAGAATAGAGCCACAAATGGATGTTAACGGGTGAGCTAAGTTGCTATTTTTGAAAACTACTGTGATTTGTTTGTGTGCACTTTGAAAATACGCAGTTTTATTAAGGCTGTAAGATTTTGATTGTTGGTTAACACCGGTGTTTTGACAGAAAACCTACAGAACAAAACCTCATAAAAGCTATTCCACGATATCCACACTTCCCTTCATAAGGATGAACTTGGGACTGCGAATACCTGTGTAATGTTAATTTGAATCTGAATCAAATCCACTGACCCCCAACACTACTGATCTCTCCGTAAGATTCGTCTGGTTGCCAGTATTGTTAGTTAAGATAACATTATTTTCTGAGCAGTGAGTAGTTCCGTCATCGATAAAGTTATGGTTTATTCTTCGAGTTTGTTAGAGAAAACATCACAATAGCAGAACTATTATCTAAATTTATACGAAGTGTTTTTTCGCGCATTTACAAATTAAAGCATGAAAGAATCGATTTATGATTGATACTTGTTATACACTCGGCTTGTTTGATTCTTAAATTGGACAAAGAACATCGATATGTTATGAAACACTTACTGTTTCATCTACGTCAGGCGTTCACCTAAATCAAGTCATTAAAACGATTCATTTGTCATGTACACTTTTCTGTTATTTCAGACAATATATCAGTAAAGTTTTGTACACAGTCGAGTGTGACAGACAATTTGTAGAACCTTTGGAAAACGATACAACATCATGGAACGCCGTCGATGCCATATTGTCAAGTCAAGATCCAGATGGCCCGAAGGTCTACCGCTTTGGGGGCAGATTGTTCTATCCTTCATATGCCTACACTCTGTTTATAAACGGGGACTTTATCGGTAATCTGACTAGAGCTATTCTGGCGACATGGAAAACAGAAAGTACAGGTATTGCTTGCTTTAGTTACCTTGAGTTTTTATCTATTTATATTTGGAAATTGATTTCTACCAATATATTGTTCTATATAGATTAGAGGAGTGGTGCAACTTTTCATACGGATACCAAAGAATACAATAGTGAACGTTACAATTGCAGTTCCATCGGAAAGCAAGCGGTATGCATATATACTAGATGACCAAATTCTCCAACACACTTTTCTGTCTTACGTGTACAATTCAGAACATTAATACACGTGCTTTGGAAAACTCAGGAAAACTGTTCCTTCTGTCTCTATTGAACTGGATTAGTATTGCTAACAGTAGGTCACCGATTGTAGTTTCATAACTTCAGATATAGTACACGTACTTCTTTCGTCTTTTTACAGAAATTAAAAACTGCAACTGCCAAGTGACTTTGAACATCGTTCGAAAGGAAACATACGTTGGTGTATACGGGTATGCTTAATTGTTTGTGAGCTGTTGATTATGTGATCTGGCTTTATTGATGCATGGAAGCTTTCAGAGTCGGACCGTCATAAGCAAAAGCATTATTTCGCGTTTTACAATGTTATATTTGCAAAATAGTCAGCACTTAGGTCTTTTTCGAAGGTTGTACAATATTTCGATTTCAGTAAATCTAACTGATTAACCTTATTTTCTTGGCAACAATCAAGTGTGAACAGTTCCGAGGAAAGCCTTTATGTTAATCTTTTTAGAATCCGAAAAAAACGATGTGGTATTTAAAACGAACTTTTATGATCGTAACCTGTTTCAAAAACTTGTTTTTTGATGTTTCAGCATTCAATTGACTGGTATCATGTATTTCATGACGAAGGCTGGCCAGTTGTTAGATCCGGAGACTTCACCCGCCCCATCGAGAGAGTCTTTCCAGGCGGCCATCAGGGACACAGGGGTTTACAATACCCTGTACAGCGGAGATCAGACGAGACTCTACTCCTTGTATTATTCATTGCTTACCCGAAACGCTCTGACAAAAGAAAGACAAGTATCTCTTCTAAATCAAATATCAACATCTTGGACAAACAATTTACCAGGTACAGACCCAACAGTTTTTAATGCAAGTGTGTCTATTGTTCTTGGTGGCGTGTCATCTATATGAGAAATTATACGTTGTAATAAGTTTGATGGCATATTGTCTTCCTGTTTATCAAGTTATTTTGGCTATGTTGAATTTAGTGTTATGCGTAGAACACCGGGTTTGTTAAAAATCAACAAAGAATTACACTAGTTTTACATAGTATTTCGGGGCTTCTGGAAAACATGAAATTGCAGCTGTAAAATAAACCGATTTTCTACGAAACATGTCTTCATCTTATATATCTTTTAACAAGCTGTTTGGTTGAATTTTCCTGTGCTCTCATTATATATTTGTTATTCTATATTGTCTATTTCTTGTGGCGTCTTTCTTTGGGCCCTGCAAAACCCCAATTAATGAATGAATCAATCAATCAATCAAGGTACACCTTAATTTTTGTCTCTCAGCATCTCTGCCATCCTGTTCGGATTGTTCATTTGGAGGTAATTTGGCCAAACCTGAGATCTACTACACCACATCTGGGTATGTATGCTTACACATTGTGATTAACTGTCATTAACATCGTCATAAGGAGGTACCAAACAGTAATTATCCTGTCATACTATCGAGTACCTTTGTTTAGGGCCTGAGAGAAAATAAATAGTAAATGATAATATTTGAAATAGCCATGTTAATCCTCAGAATATAATGAAACAGGAATATGGTAGCACTTTTTAGGATTAACTGGTTTATTTCAGCATAAGCTTTCGTAAATATACAATTTACTTCTTCAGATGCTACTAAAGTAAATAATAAGTATCTTTTCTTGATAGTTACTTTTAATTGCTTTAACCCATTTTAATCCTCTTTGTTATAGGGAAATGTTATATAGAGCAGTATATTCTCTAGATTGGGGTGACCGCGTCATATCACCCTTACAGACATCGCCACCTAGCGATACTGTTTTAGCAAGAGATGGGTTAGAGCCATGTGGTTGCCAAGGGTTACGAAGACGCCATGTTGACTTCAAGGGACGTTTGTCATATCTACAGATCCAAAGCGCTCGCGAGAAGATCAGCGCAATTTGGGGAGAAAGAAAAACAGGTAAATTTAACGACGTAATAAACATTTGAACTTCTAAGAAAGTTACGCAGATACCTTTCATAATCCCAAACATACATTCCAATTGATTTGCTAGTCTTTCTTTAGATATGAAACAACACTAAACATTCTCAATATGAACTGTAACTCATGGTGTATAAAAATATATTTATTTCTTAAGAGTTGATTTTAAAAATTAGCTGTATGATTGACCATGTTAAAAAATATATTGTTTATCCCCTTCTCTTGTACAAGAGACAATTTTTGTATACGTATACATTCGTTCTTTTTAAGATGCTGTTCTTGTTTATAAAGATGAGAGTGTATTCGTTGATAAAGACAGGTACTTGTCCTTTAATCTTCCGCCTTTTCATGTCGTGAAACACGAAAACTGTGATATATCTTATGTCTGTTTTGTATTAACTATGTGTTATTCTACTGATTACAGTATTAACTGCAATTGTTTCTAAGATTTTTCTTTGTTATGGTGTTTTAGATTGTTTTCTTTGTGATAGTTTTTTCGTTCGTCAACAATGCAACAAAATATGCGTTAATAATGCTGCCAAAAAGAAAAGTTGTCCACAAGTGTACAGATATATATAAGATAATACCGAAACTTCAATAATAAAAAAGGGCACATTTCTTGCTAGCTGTTGTAATCAAATGCACACGTTTGCGGGCATTGTTTTATTTTGTCTATGTTTGTAATTTAATAGCAATGCTGTCACCCGTGTGTATTTTACTGTGAGTGTTGGACAAAGTGATGCTTCCGTATCGTTATTTGAACTATCCAATTTGGATGGTTTTTCTGCACAGTTGGCTCCCTTTGAGCCTGTTGTTCACCCAAGCCGCCAGGTGTATCACGTGTACTTATGGGGAACTGCCAATGAGGACACCACTCCTCTGGCCGAATCAGTCAAAAACGCCTGGCTAGGAGCAAATAAAGGTAAAAGCTTAATTCAATTTAAAATATTTAATATTTATTAGAGTAATTCTAGTGGCTTGATTTGAAACACACTTCTGTTTGTTTTTTAATTGCTCGAAAATACTTTTAATACTTATGTACATGATGAGTTTCTTTTAATCATAACAATCATTACACCATCTTTAATAATTACTTCCCCAGAAATAGCCATGGACGCTGTAACAGTTACAATTATAAATCAAGATGGCGACTATACCAGTGGGGATGATGGGTAAGTGCTGTAGGAAAATTAAAGAGGTGTTGTCTGAGACTTTAACAAACTGTGTTGACTTATTTTGGAATACCTTGTAAGAACTCCTTGCACGGTTATCAAACTAAATCAAATGGATAAAACATTATTTCGTTTCCCTAATGACTTGTTTTATGAATATTTTATAGCTAAGCACCTTTATTTATGCAATAATTTCATGTCAGGGTATAAAGGACTGAGTTGAGTTATCTCTTTTAATGTTTACTCTTGTACAATAGTTTGCTCGGCAGCAATCGGTCAATTCCGTTATTACACTTTTTTCTCACCAGTGAATCTGTTACAAGAGTAGAATACACAGTGGCCATTTTAGACGCTGATTCCAGCATTGCAAACGTGGAAGAACCTTCGTCGGAAATGTACGAGTCTACTTTTGGTGACGCTGGCATCAAGTATTGTGGATGTGTGGCGAGAAAGATTCGAGATTTTTACATCGCAGGTTCGCTGGATAACAGCGACGATGAATCTTTACAAGAAATTGTTTCTAAAGCATGGAAAGAGAGCAATCCTGGTATGATTTTTTCTGTTGGACTTATCTATTCTAAATGTCCGCCGTTTCTTTTGAAATAATGGCAAAGGGCGTCGCTTTCTTTAGTAACCTAATGAAAAGCGATTTTAATCTGACACACATCTGTTGTTATTATTTCCTGTGTTTATTACCACAGTCTTTACAGCATTCATAGTGCCTCGTTACACCTTATTTATATCTATGAGGACGGTTTAAGAAAACTTATACGACCTACATGTATATTTACCACCAGAAACTCATCGCTAATCGCAATTCGTCACTACGTGTTTAACTGACCAGGTTTGGCATGCTTGCCTCGCCCAATACAATCCTAATGCATTGATCCTAATTCCTAATACATTTAGACGATGGCTAATAATAATTCTATCAACTGCACATACTGCCTTCTTGTCAACATGGTTTATGATTTGGATTCCGTATTTGACCACGTTCGAACACATTGTGGCCAAAGCTGCGAATGACTTAGTAGAGTATAGGAAATGTTCCCATTTAGACTCTTTCCTAGAATTAATTACTGTCGCAGGTAACAGACGGCTACGAACCCCTATTAGTATGAACTTAAGTTTCTCTTTTTCTTTTTCTTTATTGATCTTCTAGACTTTAGTGGTACCCTGACAACGGCCATAGTTTCCAAGAACAATGGCTACCAAAGTTCCACTGAAGACGGGTAAGGTTTTTATTTAAAATATCGATATGCATATCCGGGTAACAATATCCTGGGTTTAGCTATGTTGTTTAACTAAAAACAAATTTTCCACAGTTTCACAGTGCAACAGTTCAGTTCGAAACAGAATCAACCCAGATGTCATTGTCCTTTGATAATGTCTGCTAATTGTCGAGTTACTTGAAATTGCAATTGCTTATAAACTTGCAACTGAGTATAAATAATTAGGACATGACGTAGAATTACTGGGAGATAGTATACATACAAAACTATTTTTTAATAAAAGAAAGCATCGGATTGAAAGTTAACAAATGTGAGCAGAAAATTTCATCTAACGTTGCGAAACCGATAGCATGACCAAGAAAATCTTCCATTTTGACTTCTTGCCTTGATTGTAGGATTAAGTTGACCAGGGTGATTTACACCGTAACGCCCGATGCTGACCAACCCGATATTAAAAGTACTGCCTTAGATGAGCCAAATAATACACAGTTAAATAAGCAACTGCAAATGGTATATCCAGAACTGACCACTTTTGAAGGGGACGTAATCAAGGAAAAGGTGGAGAGTTCGGTAAGCTGAGCCGGTTTAATTAAAACTTATCGATTAAGGTTTTATGTCGTTCTTGAGGTTATTTCACTCATATAACGGTGAATCAGCCGATTGGTTGAAGAAACCACCATTGATATGACCAATGCTTCCGCGATAGACACTTGTATAAGAACAAGATATAAACGTATGTTCTACTTCAATCAGGATATTTACAATGGATCAAAGTTGTAGTCGTTTTTTGTTCAATATTTTCATAAATTTTCAGCATAAATGATTATAATTTGTATTGTAAACTACCAAATAGTTCTTTTATCTGCTTTTGTATAAAAAGCAGATAAAAGAACTATTTGGAAGTTTATATTACAAATTTTGTATAAAAAGAAATCCTAATATTTGCACATGCGGAAATGCCGTGCTCTAGCTGCATATTAAATTTCACATCGTTTCCCTTAGTATGACGCGCTAAAAACATGACAGCGGCTCGCCTTAACAAATCGATTTCCTCGTGTCTCTAAGCTCATAGGTAGCTCCCTATAACACCCTCTGTGACATGAGGCTAATCAATTCGTTTGTTTTTCAGCCGGATTGGGTCATCCCTGTAGTTATTGTCATCTGTTTGCTAGTCCTAGTCATCATTGTGGTTATCATTGTCCTGGTCATCAGAAACTACAGGTGAGGAAATAAAACTCCCCAGACAAATCATGGGATATGCCTTTACATTTTCAACTTAACTTAATATCTCCTATATTCTTAAAGAGTTATGGAATGTTTCTCTTGTTCTTTGTTCGAACAATATTTATTAAAACGCCAAGAGGAATTTTTTAAAACAGTATTTCGACGAAATTCTCAATTTACCAATATAAATTTGTCTCTTTTATATATTTCATGACATATTTTAAAATACGTATATCACTTCTATCCGAAATTAATTCTATCCGAAAATTAATAACTTACATTATAATTTTAGTTGTGCTTAAATACGCAAAAGAACGTGCTGGAATTAAACTAAAACACAATATCGCTTATTTTGAACTTTAACATTCTTAAATGTTTTAGAAATCTCTGCCAAGAGCAGGAAAAACCTTTAATTTGGACTATAAACCTGTTAGGCACTGCCGGCATCTCGTTGTTTTAAAATAAAATACCGTTACAAGTAAATGAAAACAAGACCTGGATTAAATGTGTGTTCTTCTTATCTCTCAATTCCTCTTGCGAATTGCCACAGTAAAAATTTAATTCAAAGTAAATTGTTTTTTTTTTGGAAATTTTAGGAATCGCAAGTCCAGGACATTAAAGCGCCATCCCAACGAGATACGGGGATTTGACAAGGAACATTTCTCAACGGAACCAGAGTTTGATAATCCTGCTTATGATCCATCAGAAGCCAACCAGAAAAATGAAGTACAATATATGAATATGTCACAATGACGGTTGATTTGAAAAACGAAATTGCAAGAAATCCACATTCCATTCATCATCAGTGCGGATTTCACAAAGAAGCAACTTTCTGTCAATTTAGAACGGCCTTCATGAAATATAAATTTTAAAGAAATCCACATTCCGAAAGCAGAATTTAATTGTTTATGTATTCGGCCTCAAAAACTATGTATTATTATCATGTTGAATTTAGTCCTAACAATACAAATGGAATCCAGCGAAATCATTGCAAACTTCGTATTTTCTTGCATAATATAGGACTATGTGCATTATAAGTATATTTGCAAAATGTACAACGATTCGCTGGAAATACTTTAAGCAGATTTAAAGAGGCCTTGTAGTTTATGTCAGGAACCCTCAGAATTGTTTTAATCTCAAACGTTTCATTTACTGGTAAGTTACTAAGACAGGATCGGTTACCATAGTCAATATTCGCGGTAACTGTTCTGTTATTTTGTTATATCTGAATTATTGCAGAAAATGACACTGTTTCTTTATGTTTTATTGAATAAGAATTCCTGAAGTTAATTTTAAAAGAAGTGTACTTACGATCATGTCCAAGAAAGAGGACATCGTCATGCCGCCTGACTACTTCACAGGTCAACTACTCAGATATTATATATTGAATATGTCAAGGTTTTCTGCGTAAATTTCGTGTCCTAATAAAATGTTTTGTGAATTATACCATCATCATAATATTATTTGTTCCAATATCATCTGTATATGTGTATT
>JAVFBZ010207588.1:0-13341 GCA_032466195.1 Katharina tunicata
GAATTGATCTAGAACATGAGATAATTTATCGGCTTTAATTAGTCGCTATCCCTGTGCCAGTGTGATTACTCGTTATACAAATATATATTTGTTGTATTTTGCATATGTCCTTGAAGCCAGTAGTTTAGCAGACAGGTTTAAGTTTGAGAGAAACATCGAAGAAGGAAGTCATGTTGGTATAGATATTAACATATTTTTGTTTTATGTTCTAGGTAATAGATGAAGCTGAAAATGTGATGTCCAACTTTATAGAACAGGTATGGCTTGAGTTAATTTGACATAATTATTCTTTGCCGAGTATAATTTGAAAGAAAATAAGTACTCAAAATAGTTTCATATTAGTTTCAAATTTGCTGTTGTTTTTTTAGCAGTAAGTAGGAATTTTGAATTGAAATGAATTTCATGTAATTGTGTTTGGAGTGTATCATTAACTTTGATAAAGCAATACTAAAACTCCCATGAGATGCAATAAAATTAAAATTTTCTCCACTTCAGGTAAAATGTGTGATGAATTCGTACAAGGAGGTTTTGAAGAGACGTGGATCAGTCACAATGTCACGTCAGCTCATGTTGTTCGGGTCTCGATGGACCCGCCTTCTAGAATCATTTTGCGAGAGTTATATGGTAGAGCCGACACTTATCTTCGCATCTCAGTTTGAAGCGTCCGTCTACAGTGGAGCCAGTCATTATATCAAGATGATACTTCGTGATCAGGGATTGGATAAACTGGTTGACTTGGTCCGCCCACCCATGACAACAACCTCGAAAGTTATTGTTTTTACAGCTAATGATAAAGAGGCTTCTATTGTGTTCAGGGTAAGAATTTAAACTCTCTTTACTCTCTATATTTTGATGCATAAATAATATTAAAGATCTCATTTATTTTGGATGTAAACTTAAAGAATTTCATTTATTATACATGTACATTATTTAAAAATAATTTATTGAAATTCATAATTACTTACCTTTCAGACGAGATAATTAGCTACACACACTTGTCATTACTTGAGTTGATCTTAACAATCATTTATATCTAGGGCCCAAATTTAATACCTTAATTAACATACCCTAAATCCTCAACAAATTCGACCTCTAAGGGCACAATCTGTAAGTAATTTATTGAATGTTTAAGTGTGAATTTGGAACTAAAACTTACATTTTATGGTAATTTTAAGTCTGAACTTCATAAAAAATTTCAAAATTGCATGTCTACACTTCTTACACTTTGCATAAAATGTAGTTTTATAAGTAGTAAAGGGGGTCGAATTTGTTGAGCATTTAGGGTAGTGTTTTTTCTAGAGTTAAGGAATACAGTATATTATCTTGATTGCTGTGGACTTTGAAGTATTCAAGTAACATTTAACCTGGACATCCAGTCTATGGGGAACATCTTAAGGTGCATTATCATGATGCGATTTGTAGTACCGACTTCAGGAGATTCCCCTCATTTACAGTGCTTTGATTGGTCGAGATTTGTCCCGAAAAATCTCCACCAATCAAATGGCTGCTAATATGGGGAATCCCTTAAAGTTGTTACTATAAAACGCATAGTGAGAATGCAACTTTACTGATATGTGTAAAACCCCAATCAATCAAATAAACAAACTATCAACCTGTCACCATTATGATTTGAGTCAATTCTGAGCCCTACTGTAAAATGTCACATGGAACAGTTGCCATAGCAAGTCTGAGACTTAATACTTGTGTCAGGGGAATTGCTTTGAGCTTTTAAACTTGTTTTCTTATTACATTAATTGTGAAACTGAGAAAATATGTTCTACTGTTTCAGACTCTGAAAAGCCAGTGTATATACGTCTTACTGGCCACAAAAGACACCGATCTAATAGAAGTACTCAAAGAATGGAACCAACAACGTCAAACTGATCACCCAGTCCTAGGTAAAATCTACAATAATTGGGATATTGAAACAAGCGCTAAGATTTGTGGGTAATACCTTTACTACCATACACCAATGCCCTTGAATATCAGTGGATGGTTTAAGAGTTCTCATTAATGCTGTGAAACTTAGGAATAGAAGAACATTATTTGTGCAAAAGGGCTAATTCTTAAACACATAATTTGGTTTTGTTATTTTTTTCTTACTGTTGAAAAACTCGGCATTCAAAGAGGTGAAATACCGTTTAACATCAGTCGATCAATATTATTAAAAACTGATACACAGATTTTTCTATAATTCTTCCACTGACATCTGTTTACTACTTTATTTTCAGTTTGTACTGATGAAGTGGTCTTTGATCTGTGTGTTACTGACGCTAACATCATCATCCATTATGGCATGGCGCCCTCCAAGACCACGTTTGGAAATCGTATGGGCTGTGCCAGAAAATATTACAGACATCTAAATGGATCACCAAAAGTAGGTGGCATATCAGGGCAGAGGATAGGTTTTAAAACAATAATTTATAATGTGAATACTTTTTTGGTAGTAGTTTTTCCTTTAATTGGGGCAGCGTCATTGCTTGGTTGAGCGTTGGACTGCTGAGTCCCCTTTACGGTTCTGACTGTACTAGGAATAGGTTCAAATCTCTCTCAGGATCTTAGGTAGATAAAGTTTCCGGTGGCTGCAGAGATCGCAGGGTGGTTTTAACAAGGTTTTCTTCTCAATTTTCCACCGTACACCTGCACTGCTAAGTCATCATACAAGCAAAATACATGTATTCATTTGGTTTCTTAAAAAATCTTGCGTTTGATTTCTTTAAACGTGCTTGTCAGGGTTGCATAAAACATGTAAACTAAAAGACGTCTTTTCACAAACGTTTTTTTCTGGACGACAGCACACTCGAGCTAAATGTTTCTCTTGTGTTTCTTTTATCTACAGTATAGAATATAAAGGGATAAATTAACAGACACTAAGAACTCTCTAGTGGTACATATTTTTAGAGATGTTGTTTTTCTTTTTTAGCCTGAGAATGCTCCAATTAGTCACATATTTGTAACCAAGGACTGTGGAGAAATGGTATTATCATTAGAGGAGATGTTGACGAGATCAAAGAGTAAAATACCTCATCAGTTAAAACAGATGATTGCTGGCATGTACGAGGTGAGTATTTGAGATGCGATGTAAGAAATGAAATCAGTCAACACACACCATTATGACCATAGTTTATTGACAATCAGTGATTCTCTTTAAACTCATGGGCCATAACCAGGAAACTGATTTGTTTTGGTGTCCTGTATTTAGTCCACAGTTCTCTTTCTTGGCCCTCTGGCTAAGGGCAGTATGTTTCAAAATTATTTTCATACTGTCTTACTTAGCACTGGGGGAACATTATCTTTCCATCAGTGACAACACTAAAGTGACTTAATATTTTATGGTTGTGTTAAGAGTCGCTGTCTACTGCTGGAATACAGCGCCGTCATACAAGTGAAATACCCTTGAGGACGGCCTTAAACACCAATCAATCAATCGATCTATCTCTGTGGCCAAAGACTTTTAGGGTGGTTTGCTTCACCCATTGGACTGGAAAGTCTAATATGAATGAGCGAAATAACCCTAAATATGAAATAGAAAATTTAATAAAACTAACACAAATGCTTAGCTCTGAATAATTGAAAGTTGATGTTGTTTTTCAACTCATTTCCTAATTGGTTACCTTAACCCATTGGACTAGCATACAGCCCTAAAAGTAAAATAACCTTTAGTAGAAAGCTAAACCCAGATTTTAGAAATTTAACTTTAAGGGAGAAGAAGAAGATTGTGTACCTCTTTCATGAATGTAAAACTGCCACTGACAACTGACTGATGTTATAATTGATGTCTGATGTAATTTGGGTTATTACTGTTTGTTTTACTAGGGAAAGGAAGAATGTAATACAATGCCACTGTGTTATTATGTCAAAGCATTCGGAACCTGCAAGTGAGTTTTTAAACACGCCTATTTCAAAACAAAAATACTTGTAGTTTTATATTTAATTGTCTTAACAATGAAAAGCATAGCTTAAAACTAAATGTTGAAAACTATACAAATCTTGCTTCAGTTTCTTCACACGGGTGGTTGGGTGGAAGCCACCTGGTGTTCCTTGAGCTGAGGGGCATCATAAAGCCGATTTGTTGAGGTGTCCGCTTTTTTCGTCCTGTAAGTCAAGTGTTTTGTAACGTCGTTCATGTTGCCAGCATCATTTTTGGTGGTTTCCTTCACTAATTGGGCTGGCAAGCTGTCATTTAAGAGAAAAAACCTTAAGTACAACATTAAACAAACAATTAATCAATTTCTCTGCAGTATAATAAATCAATACCACTTTGTAGTCTTATTAATAACCATTGACCCACTAAACAGGAAACTAAGATTTTAAACAGGAACAAGCTGAAATTAAGCTAAAAATAGAATGTTAGTACATGTGTAAATCAAAAAACTTATTAATTTTATACTTGTTAATTGTTAACTTGTTAATTGGAAACTGGTTTATAAAATCTCGTACACATTGTAACATAAACACATGTTACACATATATATTAGAATTACCACCGATTAGTTTAGCATAAAAGAGTTTAGTGACAACTCCAAAGAATGATGAACAATTCATTATGACTGTATATTTAGGTTAATTTAAACCATCTTCAGCAGTGGAGATGCTGAAGATGGTTTAAATTAATCGAAATGTAAACTTATTAATTGTATAAATTTCATAATTTTATGCCCATATTTCATTTGCTTGAGTTTTGAATATCAATTGCCCTGAATTTCTAGTATATTGCCAATGTGTGCAATTGATAAATATGTCCTACATGTACGACCACTTTTAGTGTTTATTTTCTCTTAGTAATGTCATTGCTATAACTATAAAACCTGCTAGCTTATTGAGGAAATTCATCTTCCCAAAAGAGCTTGTGAAGGGACTTAACATTTCTAAGTTGTGCAAAATGTTGTTGCTATTTGTTGGAGTTTGTTGCCATCATATAAGTGAAATACCTGTGAGCAAGGTGTTTAACAACAATCAATCAAAATATAACTATAGACATTCATTGTATTTTGTTTTTGTTTTGCAGAATAAAGAGTCATTGTGACTACAGACATCGAATAAAACCCGACCTTGACAAACGTCGACTTCTGACTACAGACACTCAGGTTCCAAATCAAGGAGAGGTTAAGGTAATCTAGGAGCCTTGGAATCTAGGACTCTTTTCGTAGTGACCCCTTCATCAAAGTAGTTTCTGGAACACAAACATACATGTAGTCAAAATATCGAGTCAACATTTTTTTCCCCGGCTGTTTGTGAAAATCAGTTAAAAATTATTATTTATTTATTACCTACTTTCATGAGATTAATATAAAGCCCCAATAAACAGTTAAGACACATTTTGGCATTTTGATATATGTATTAAACTAATTTTCCTTAAAATCAAAGGCCTGTCCTGTTTACATCCTGTAAGTGTATTGTGCCATCTTCCATGTTGCCAGTGTCAATTTTTGGTGGCTTCCTGCACCCATTGGGCTAGCACGCCGTCATATAAGTGAAATAACCTTAAGTATCGCATAAAAACCCAATCAAACAAGCAAAACCAATATATGATTTGATTCGCTTTATTCACACAAGTTTTATTAACATATGTATTCAAATTTAATACAACAACAACATCACAAACGTTCAAAAAATGAACCCAGAGATATATGTGTTCTCTCAGTTGCTTAATAATGTAACTAGTTAGTATCTTGATCAAAACATTGCTTGAGAAAAATAAAGAAGTTGTTATCCATAAAGCCTTAATTTGTATAATAGGGTATAGTGACAACTCCAAAGAATGATGAACAATTCATTATGACTGTATATGTTAATTTAAACCATCTACAGCAGTGAAGATGGTTTAAATTAACCGAAATATACAGTGATAATGAATTGTTCATCATTCTTTGGAGTTGTCACTGTACTCTATTATGCTAAACTAATCAGTGGTAATACTAATACTTAATTTGTATCTTGCTTAACAATTATAAACATTATGTATTTTAGGTACTGGTAACTTTTGTCCACAACGCTACAAAGTTTTACGTGAGGGTCTTGGAGCACCGAGCCCTTGACGGATCCTGCAAACAACTAGACCAGTTGTATAACGCCCTAAACAGTGCAATGCAGGGATGGTTCAGTCGACCAGAAAACAGGATAGAAAATGGTTGGTAAAGATTTTGGTGCGATATGTTATTGTTGAACTGTCTTTATTGAAACTGTCCTGTTTGGCATTGTTTTCATTGATCCACTCGAAAAGTTGCCTACTGATGTGACTATCAAATAAATTATATACTCTCCACTGACTGTTGATCATTATCATGCATGCTATTAGACCTGTAAGTGGGCTCAAAGTCTGTTGTGCTCTGAATTTATCAAAATAAACAACAAAAATAAATTATTTGTTGAAATCTTCTGTCTCATTCTACAATTGGACTGAGGGCCCGCGCCGTGGCTCAGTGGTTAATGCGTCTGACTGCAGATCCTCCTTCAATGTACCGCACAGGTTCAAGTCTCCCAGTGGACCTGAAGTATATGAGGGAGTCACACGATGTGACTTCGGCAATTGCGGGGGCGGTTTTTACGAGATTTCCTCCCGGTTTTCTGCCGTATTGAGTAGAATAGATTAAGAAGTGGAGAATCCTTCGTCATATAAATGAAATACCTTTGAGTACGACATTAAACACCAATCAATATAGTTTTATTCATTCTTGTAGCCCTCGTTTACAATGCACTTGTCACATCAAAGCTATTTTATTTTATTTTCAGGCCCAGTTCAATATGGTGATATGTGTTCTGCTCCTGAAAGTTTCTCCAGGTACATATTTACTAGTTTCAGGTGTTTCATACCTGTTGGGGTTGATAGGTGAACGCTTCCTGGCCTCAGTTATTGGTCAGTAACCTAAATCCACCAGAAAAACAATTTGTTGTTAAATACTGTTTTGTGTCCTGTCTTAGCCTTACAGTGTTCTGGTTTGTTGCCATTGAGAACAGGAGGTTCTCAATTTTTCTCCACTTTTCTTGACACAGGTTCTCAGTAAACTAACCGAAGCCATTTGTGAAGAAATGTCCCACCTGTTCAGCTGTACCACAGGTTTCAACCCTTTTGGCGTTTTACAAGCGAAACTTGAAATCAGCGTATTTCCTTCACCGATTACTTGTAGGATGGCCCGCCTTCGTCATAAGATTGAAAAAGTTTTAAGTATGGCGTAAAACCCTAATCAATCAAACAAACGTAACCTTTTCTTCGGACTTCAAGATCCTATGTGCAAGACCACCCAGCCCAAATATAACTTAAAAGTATTTTTTCTTTCTTTCATATCGTGAAGTTGATTCTATCAACTTTAAGGTACAGCATGTGGTCGTAATGTCATTACATGTTTTGATATAAAGCAGTTGTTTATGATCACAGGATTTCTTGAACTGATAGGTCACCCTAAAATTGCTTGTAAGTTCATGTACAGGTAAGTGACTGCACTTGTAGAAAGCTTTCAAGCAGCACGTGTATTTATAGTGCCTTAACATACTCCCCTGGGGTATATATATCTGATTGATCTTTCAGAAAAATGGTTATTATATTAAACTTACAAACTGACAAATGCAAACTAAAGATGTTAATTGATAAACACATTATGTATTATTTTTTGATCATGTTGATTCCAGGGTTCAGGTCCTGGAGAAAGGAAATTATGAAAACTACGCCACAGAGAGGCACAAGCGCATAAAGGTTTGGATCTGTCCATTTATCTATCACCATCTATCTATTAAATGGAAATGCCCCAGGCCAATGAAGTAATTCAAACATTGCTGTTTAACTGATGAAATTGAAACAGGTGTCTAGCTGACTTGCTTTGTGGGTGGTTGGTGGTTGTTTGTGGGTGGTTGGTGGTTGTTTGTGGTAGGTTGGTGGTTGTTTGTGGGTGGTTGGTGGTTGTTTGTGGGTGGTTGGTGGTTGTTTGTGGGTTGTTTGTGGGTGGTTGAAGGACACTTACTGTGCCTTTGTGCTCTCTGAGTTAAATGGCATTATTAAGCTTCTTTGTTGTGTCCTGTTTTTCATCACGAACAATTGAAAAAGATAGAATAATAAATCAGCTGTCTGCCACAAATTAAAAAATTAAATCCCAGTAAAATCTACCTTGTTATTTTCATTTGTGTACAAAACTGTTTTGCAAGTTAGTTTTGTAATTGGAATAAGCCGTTATGATTGATTAGGGCTTTACGCCATACTTAAAGTTATTTCACTTATATCATATACGACGGCGTGCCAGGCATACCAATGGGTGTAGAAACCATCCTAAGAGACGCCGACAACTTAGAAGACGCCGCAATATAATTACAGGACACCACAAGAAATCAGCTTCCTGATGCCCCTTAACTCAGAGAGCACCAGGACGTAGGATGCTTCCACCCAATTACCTGCATGAGCTGTTATGTTTTCATGTACACATTTTTGTTGAAACCCAAGTTTATTACTTTTTGATTTGCTTTTGTCTAGATATTTTACGTGGATGAAGGAAGAACTCGGAAAGTAGAAGCCTCGTCATTATTAAAGTTACCAGACCCTTTCAAAGTCATCCCATTTCAAGTAATTTCCTATTGTATTGTGTTTTGTGAATTAACTCGGACTTGAAGCTTTGACTTTATAACAGTGCTCCTCTCTCCATAAGTGCATTTTGCAATTAAGAGAAAAAATTAAGTGATTTCAATGAGGAGTTTTAGCTACTGGTAACAGCATCTTGCACTCTCAAGTTACGTCTGAGCTACTGTTAAATATGAAAAGTATTTAAAAAAAAAAAACACAAAAAAAAAGCAAACAAAAGACATGGACATTAGCTTGTGACACTGCAGTGCCATGTGGTTAATATGAAAGAACTTCTACCGTATGTGGATAAAGTTTTTTTTGTAGATTCTGAAATAACAAAAATGAAGTAATGAAGTACATTTTGAGTTTTTTCTAGTCAGAATACTGGAAATTCCAAAATGTGATCAACGGTTAAAATTGAGGAGCATTTTCAGCTAGAGCACGTATCATAAATATCATGTCAAAAATATTATAAATAACTTGTGTGTGTTGTTGTAGGCTGTGGAGACGTACCTTTGTAGAATCTCACCTGTGGATAGTGACACTGACTGGGTGCCAAGGGTAAGTCCAAACGTGATAATGTCCTGGGCTTAGGCGTTCAATAGATGATTTAATACTCACCAACGAGTATGATTTTGATCTTTATATGTGTTGATTAATTTTCTTCTATAAGTACAACCAGAAGAAGTCTATCAACCCATATGAAATGAGCCATAAACACACATCAACAGCTTTGTGGTATCTGAGGGCCCTTATATGGGCTGTGTCAGCCTATATGACGTAGACTGCACAGCATCTGATTTTCGTTCGTTTCGCACAGTTTCTAAATAATCAAATCGACTGATGAATCATGGGTAAAATCTAACTAGCTAACGGCAAGCAGATTGCATCTTTGATTTATGTATTACCAATTACCCATGATTCCACATCCAATTCAGGTCATCTGAGCGACCACTATTTCTCGAGAGAGGGTGTTTCTTCATCAATCTGATTTGGTAAGACCTTGAGAGTTTCAACGCTGTTGATACTGTATGTGTTAATAGACTTCTGATACAACACAATTTTTTTCACTTTGTGAGTTATTTTCGTTTATAAATTTGGAGAGGTCAAAGATTTGACATTGTGTTTGTATTAAATTTAAATATATTTAAAGACTGAAAAAAGAAAAAATTTCAGGTGACAGCATTAAAACTGATGCAAATTGGGTGAAATAAAAACCAAGATATACATTGGTGGATTAGACGTGTATGAACTGTTAATTTAAAATTCTTTGTAATAATTAATATGAGATATTTGATTGCATGTTCTTTTCATATATTTGTTTTGACAGGCTGATTTGTCTATGGTTGATCAAGTGAAGGACAAAGAACTGTGGGGAAAAATTGTTCTGAGGTAATGTAATGTAAAAAAAGTTAAGAGCATCAGTCTGATAATGTTCTCAGAAAATTAATTCAAAGCTATCTGTAAACAAAGCATCCAATACTACTTTGTCCCAAGGCATCATGCAAGAAGAGACACTTGTGAAAGTTGGCCCTCTGGCTTAGGACAGTATGTATCAGCTTACATTTATGCGGCCATACTTTCATACATTGTAGCAATGGAGGAACATTATGTTCTAACTGTGCTAATAATTCTTGAAGTGTTGTTTCATGATTTGGTTGTTTTTTAGTGTTGCCGCTTATTCGTTGGAATACTCCGACATCATATAAGTGAATACCCTTTAGCATGGCATTAAACAGCAATGAGTGACAACCATCTGTGACAGAAACTGAGTGAAATACACATGTACATGTAGATCATTTAACACCAAGCAAACAAGCAACATACATTTTATGCAGATATCGTTTTACTTTAGACCAGTTAATTTTAGGGGGACAATTTTTCTCTTGAATAATTTGAAAAGTCTCTAAATTGAAATCTTATGTTTTTAAAACCATTTCAAAGAATGTGGTAAAGATGTTTTGTGGTTGAAAAGTACAGATCTGTAAAGATATCAAAAGTAATTTGTACACAATCGTGAAATTTGGTTTCAAGTTTTGAATGTTTCTGCTTTATTGTAACTCTTCAGTCTAGGAGGCACGTTATGGTTGGATCCTTTGGTGGGGAGAGTTTATCACAAGAGTATCAAAGTGACTACTACTAACACTCAAATTCGGACATCGCTCATTCGGCATGGATACGCCATCGAGAACCCAAAGGTAGTAATTAATATCAGTGTTGTCTTTGATGAGGAACCTGTTGCCCTGGAACTCTCTTATCTAAAAAGCAGGGCATTGATTTGTTGTGATGTCATGTTTTGTTTCTTGAAGCGACTGTCTTGTGTGTTTATTGCCAATGGTGTTGTAAGCGGTTCCTTCACCCATTGGACCGAGCTTAAGTATGATGCAAAACCTAATTAAACAAACAAACCTGGTGCCCCATGAAATTAGGCACCTTGCACTCTATATTCCTCTCTTTACATGGATATTTTGTTTGTATTTTTAAATGAAATCTATATTGAACATGTTGAACGAGTTACCCAAATTTATAAAAACATTTTGAATATGTTTTTAACCTATTAAAATGGAATAGATACATGTATGTAGTGAGCTTTTAGATACATATCAATTATAATTAATCAAATAATAAATTATTTTGTTGTTGTTTGGCTTTGAAACGGTGGTAACTAAAGAGTTGTGCCATATTTATCTTGTGTGTGGTTGCACAGAAATTTTGCCTTCATGATAGAGACAATGTCTGCTTTACACTTGGACATTGTATGTTTTGGAGTAGTTTTGCAAATTACAGTTTCTTGCTGGCCATTAATATAATACTGCAGGAGGTTGGAGGTTGCACAAACCTCTTGTGCCTTGGTGCGCTCTGAGCTAAGGGGCATCAGGTAGCGGATTTGTTGTGGTGTCCGCTTTTTCATCATGTAAATGTATCGTGTGTTTTTTTCTGTTGCCAGCGTCGTCGCTTAGGGTGGTTTCATCCACCAATTGGGATGCCACGCTAATCGTTTGAGTGCAATAAACATAGGGATGTTGTAAAACCCCAATCAAACAAACTATAATGGTAAATTCAGAGATTATAAACCTCGAAATGCACAGTTAACCTTGCAGGTACACGATCTTTGATTTTCCTGAAGTAAATTTTGCATATTACTTGTTCTATGTTATTAATGAATAAGTGTGTTTTTTTTCCAGCACCTGGAGTTGCTGTATGAACTATGTAAAGATAAGATCAAGCTTCCTGATTACAGGTATGTGCACAATTCTGCATCTTCACTAATTAAAGGGTTTATTCCGAGCTACTCTACATTACAACCCTTGGTAGACCCAATATCTGTTACTAGAATAAACAGTGGAGTATTCCCACAACGTGTTATCTGATTGGTGCCTACAAGTTCCGAGGCAGCCAATCAATTGCGTGGCTTTATATTCTGGTTTCAGACGATCAATCTGGGTTGTAACAGGGCCTGATCCAGGCCAATTTTGACTTTGTTTAATGGGGTATGGACACAATAAGTTTGGGTGCCCATACTCAAAGTCAAATATAAACTAAAAACATTACGGCTGAGATGGATTTTCAACTTCTGAGTATAAAGGTAAGCGACTTTTCGGCCTAGATGCTAAGACAGTTTTCAAGCAATGATGTCTTAGCATCTAGGCCGAAACGTAGCTTACAAATATACTCAGAAGTTGAAAATCCAGCTCAGCCGTAATGTTTTTGTTATGTACCCAGCTTCAAATGCCGCTAAAACAAGAAAAATAAACTGTTTTTTTATGTTTTTATTTCAACAGTGATTCGGAGAATGTGTTCAATAATGACACACAAGTTAGACAAAATTATTTTTAAGGTTAGAACAGTAGCAGGTTATAAGCTAACCCCTTAACCTCTCCATTGACACAAGATACCCCATGGCTTTTGCCTTAGATTATTGGTCCCATGTTGGGTGCCCAAACTTTTGCCCCTGATTAGGCCCTGTGTAATGAAGAGTAGATAGTATAATAGTACCTTGGAATAAAACTTTTGGCTATCGAAGACGAGAATTCTGTCACTGTGGTACTTTGACAAGAAGATATTCTTGGTTGTCTGCTACTTAATTTAACTCTGAAAAGAAACTATCATTTCTATAAATTATTAATTGTTTTCCCTTAGTATTCATAAAAACTGGATTAGGATTTAATGTAATTAAACATTATCCTTATACTCGTTATTTAACTTATAATATACATGTGGAATAAGAGAAACTCCCAAACACATGAGTCATGTTTGCATAGATCAGTTAAACTATACCTCGTATGTGTTCATCTGATTCTGTTATAATAAAGCCAAAATATATTATATATACCAACATGGTTTTCTACATGTAGTTCAGAATATCTCTTATTCTATGTTTCTCAAAAGATAAATCAAAAAAATTTCATCAGATTGGTATCTACATTATACTTATACTAACTTTTCTTTAATACACAAGTCCAAATATGTTAAAGCTTTAACATACACATGTACATGTATATGGGCCCCAGGGTAGAGATTATTCCTTTTGTATTACAATATGACCAGCACCAGGTTTGCAAGTCTCCTAATACAGCAATATATCAAAAGCCTTGTACCTAAAATGATTAAGGCTTTATCACAGAGACCTATGATAGCGTACAAGAAGAACATATCTCTCAAGGACCTTTTGGTTAAGACGAAACTCCCTTGTGTATCAACTAACCCTTAACTGCCCTTATCTTTATTTGGTAGACTAATGGGTTTACTACTAACTCTAAACGATACATTTTTCAGGTTGTGCTTATTTTAACCCA
>JAVFBZ010207599.1:0-13340 GCA_032466195.1 Katharina tunicata
TATACATTAAATAATGACTGGTCCCTCTTGAATATCGAACTACAGACTACGAACTACAGACCAACTTATAACACGTGGAATATACTACTAATATTCCGCATACAAGTTGGTCTACATGGAATATTTGTCAGGATATTTACTCAACGTTTACCATTGGCAGCTGCGAGATAAATCCTTATTTGTTCAAGCCGCTCTGCTAAAGTCTTCTTCACCCATTATACAATGATCAACAATGGTACACCATTACAGCATATACAAGTATGTTATGATGATGTGAAAGAGAGAATTCACAGAATAACCAATTTGTAATACCAACAAGTGGTTGGCGGAAGCTTCCTGTGCCCTGGTGAAGTCTGAGTTAAGGGGTCTCGGGAAGGCGATCAAAACTCTAAACCAGTGTTATATGGCGTCACGTCATGATATATACAAGTTTAACCTTAGATTATCTTTTTAACAACCCAGTAGATTAGTAGCCTACTAAAGACTGTCATAAGAATGACAATGAAATCGTTTGGACATATTATCATGTGATGATGGTATATATTTTATTACTAACGATTTGAAAAGATATTCCATGTGAAACTGATGTATACTTTATAACTAAAGATATCCCATTTGGTGCTGCTGTGTACTTTATAATAAAAGAATATTCAGTGTGATGATGTTGTATACTTTATTAAAAAAAGGTACACACTGGGAAACAGAAGTCATTGATTATATACTTATTTTACCTTGTAACTTTTTTCGATATTATCTTCTGAACCACTCTGTTTGACTTGATTGGCTTCCAATTTTCTTCCATAATCAATTACCTCTCGGTGTTCCTCTTTGAAGATTGAGGTTTCCTGGTTCTGATACTCCTTGAACAATTTAATCTCTCTACTTCCAGGATATTTTATTTCTTTTCGAATTTGTCTTTTGATATGACCCGATCAAATTACCATAGTAGTCTCTCTTTGAGGCCTGACCTCCTGCAAGAAATATATAACAACACAAACTATTAGTATGGACATTCCATGTGTTTCCGGTGGCTAAAGAGACGGCAGGTTGATTTTTACCAGGTGTGTTTCCGGTTTCCCCCGAGAAAACGGCAACGCAGTTCTAACTGGGCGTGTAAATGAAATACCATTTTCAGTGCAGAAAGGCAAGTTTCTCCACTGTCTTTATTTAGAGAATTGTCTGGATCACACATATATTGTGTGTGTCTTTCTACTTCAAGAAACCCTTCACTCAACAGTCTGGAACCCTAGACAAAAATACTTGAGATGCCAACCTTCCAAATGTGATTAGGCAGACGGTTTTCGTTGTATTCACTCATCTTCTCTGGGAACTGGACCTACTCGATTAACTAAATAACTGAACAGATCGGTCTTATTTAACATAAGCTGGTCAGTCTATGTCTAATCACAATTCTCGTTGATAAAAGCACGGTCAGGGTTTGCTGTCTGGAATTTGGTGTTTATTTACAAATGGATGAGATACTGTTTCGTTTAACGTCTCACACTAATTATTCCTGAAAGAGAGACGCTCTTGGAAAGATGACAGATTCTGAACAGTCAGCTTTTGGTCATTAGTCCTCCGATCCAATTGTTTGTTTGGTTGTTTGTTTTCGTTGGCGCATACAGCCTCACGGGGCTATTCGCGCCATAGCTTTATGTTAATCGTAATCTGGACTTAATTATCTCACAAACGTAATATCCGAGGGGCTATATTGTTGTTTTTTTTTTGGTCTGCAAAATATATCTTGCAATAGAAGCATAAATTTTGCTCCTATTCTTGTCTGGGTTTAACATTCTCCCCAGTGTGTGCCGAGTCACACCCAAGTGACGTAGACGTGCGTACATATCTTCACGAAATGTTTGAGGTCTTATTTAAGTATTTATGTTCCCTCAAGTGAAAATGATCCTTTCGTTGGGTTAGGTTTGTCACTTAGTTAAGTGTTGTTTGGATCATGTGGCGGCTTTGGTCTAATGTGTAGCCTACATCACGCCTCTGCTGGTGTGAATGGTTGGAATCTCTGACAAGCTAAATACGTTCCTAGCAAACGACTGGTATGCAATCTAAATAAACGTTTTCCATTACCATTCGCAGAATACACATTTGATGAGAGGTCGGCTGAGGGAAAAGCCTACACGGAAATGGGCTGTCTTTGTAATGTGTCTCAGGTTGAAAATATTCTAATATTATGGTGACATGTTTGTGGAAAGGTCACTCCATTTTCAAAGAAAGCACCGTGATCGAGAGCGAGCAACAAAGCCGAAATGCTATTGGTTGTTGACGTCCACACCGGCCCTGTAAATAACCTGTTCAACCTGGGCGACATGTTACAACATTGCCGTAATCACGTAGTTTCTTTGTCGTTTCTGTGATTGATATGTAATGTATTGAAGGGTTTTCCGACACACAGAAAGAGCTTTTCTATGGAAGCAAAATACTGAAATGATGACGGAAAGCTCACGATGTTTTCAAAGAAATAACCCACGACAACAAAGTGATTCTTTTAAACTACAGAAACAAGGAGCACGACTTATTTTAGCATGTTTTGGCTTCAGAACAGACAGATATATTAGTTCAGTCTGGTTGACTGCGTGTCCGTTTGCTTTTATAAGTTAGATTTTATATGATTGTCAAAAGTTTTAAACAATCTGTTCTGCTAGTTGATATCTATCTGACGGTCGTGGCGTTTTAGTCACAGGGGATAAGCAGAACTTGTCTTTAGCTGATAGGATCTAAGATCCTGTATCTCTCACAGCCTAGATTACTGTGCAGTATCCTAAAAAAGGGTAGATAGATTACATTTTTTTCAGAACGATTCCAGACGGTGACTTCAAGCCGCAGTATTGATAGCCCATTGGCTAACTTCAGATCAAAGCATAAGCCTCAATTGATGCGGTAATTACACAGTTTGATATTATCACCGTACCAAGCGTTTGATCTCATTATGACAAATTGAAACAATGATTTTGTTGGTTCAGGTGTATGATGTGAACACGCAGAAGCGAGCACCAATAAGTTATCATGGTCTTTTATTCAGGTTGATTTATGTCCGAGGCTCTTCAATCAATAAGGAATTTGAGGCCTCTGTGTAGTTAATCAAAACAGTGTCCATTTTTTACGTTTGACATGGCCGCAAGAGAATAATTTTTTTAGGTTCAAAGCTCAACAATTGGCACCTACAAGATGCATCCTTATTTCAATGAATGGTGATTTTTTATTTTTCAATCCGCTCTCAGTCATCTATTTTACAATGTTATATTAAACTCAAAAATGGTAAAACATCACGGAATATGTGGTATGATGATGTGCAAAGAAAAATTCACAGAATATAAATTTGTTATACCAACAAAGTTGTGTTTTGTTGCCCATGAGTTCCAGGCTAGTGGTTGGCGGGATCTCCCTGTGCCCTGATGCTCTCTGTGTTAAGGGCCCTTAGGAAGTTGATTTGTTGAGGAGTCCTGATTTCGTCCTTTTAAAGTCCTGTAGTGTTTTGTGTCTTGCCAGTTTCGTTAAGGGTGATTTCCTTCACCTGCTGGGCTGATGGTCATACCAGCTCTAATCACCAGAGGATACGTGTACTGTGGATGTTATATATACCTAGATACTTTAACATTTACCGTTGTGAACTATCGACCGATTTTACATCCTTATTAAAGATCATCCACAAGACTGATGGACAAGAGTGATGAGTGGTCTGTATAAGCCACCATAGTACTAAAGGTCAATGATAATCCGATACTCCTACATATAGTTCGGATTATTGGTGTAATTGAAGGTCAAATATTACAGTACTGAGTCTCAATCCAGTATATGGTACATGGTATAATGATACCTTTCATATTCTGATGAGCGGGAAAGAAAAATATTCATTTATAAAGTAGTCCTATTTCTCGTCAGATCAATTCCAAAATATTTACCAATTACAAAAAAGTCATATTGAACAGAAAAGTAGTAACAAAAAAGCCAGAGAAATACTCCAAAGAATGTAGAAAAATATAAAAGGATGCAGATTTTACTTGCGTCAAAATCCAACAAGATTTTTTTTTTCAGAAGTGTTGAAAAATAGTTATCGAGTATATTGCTTTCCAGTTGTATCGATTTAATTGCTGAAGACATCTGAAGCCACAAAATACCAGATTTCAAAACAATGCCAAGCTCAATGAGCCATGGTTAAGAAAGCCTTTTGGCTTAAAGAAATGCTAAGATCCTCATGTTACTTTTTCCTTTCAAATTTTTTATAAAAGCACATTTTTTATCTCAAGGTATAAACCTGTTTTAAGAACTTAATTTTAGTCATAAAGTATTGCGTTACCTTACGGCGGTTTGTCTTGACGTCATCATCGACTATTGAAAGAAACTGTTTAACAAGTTTTAGGAGAAACCCAGGATATAATATAATGACAATTTTAAGTCTTCATTTGGCAAAAAACGACCAGAGTTCCAAGAGATTAAGAATCTCCACATCCGTCTGTTTAATAGCCCGTGATAAAAAGAACCTAGGGACAAAAAGGCTTTAATGACCGACCTTAAACTGAATTGTTTAAAAACGACTCCATTAAATTTGTAGCTATTAGTGAAGACTGACATCTTATATTTTAAAGTTCTTTTTAAAGGTAGATTGTCATGATTTCTTTTAGAGCCATATAGAAACCTAAACGCTTAGGGTAACTCAATACTTTGTGAATGACAACTGCTGGTTTATCAGCTATGAAATTGCTTGAAAACGATCGTAGCATCTATATTGAAGCGTTGAGCCACACGTAAACCGGAAGTAGTCTAAAATTATCGAGAAAAAAGAAATCAAACCAAACATGTATATAGATTTTCCGGCAAAGTTACGAAAGGTACTATTTAGTAGTCCCACATAATCTTGAAAAGAGTGAGGTGAACTTGGTGTTTTGTTTTTTTAAATCAAGAAACCTAAATATTAGCAACTACTGATAGAATTCCTGAAGCTTTTTGGCACGATGCCCAATTAACTGATTCATCTTTTACGTTTAAAGAACGCTTCGGTCAAAATAATGAAGCTTTGTTATTAAATATATAGGCATCATAAAATGTGTAGTATTTGCATTTCTTGAGCATGTAAATGAGTATAAATATTTCTCTTTCTTGGCTAGCTTCTGGTAAAATTACGAAACACTTTTTAACGTGCTACTGTCATAGAGAATGCTCCTCTTAAGGCGTCTTTGCTTCGCACTGGATGAACATCATTTGTTCCAACGGAACCAAACACTTCACATGTGGTGGTGATGTAAATGTCACTGGTTACTGTTGAGATACACCACGACATAAGGGCAATGCCCTTGAACACGGCAATAAGCACCAATCAATCAATCAATTCAGGAAGAATAAGTATCATCGAGTTTTCTTTGATTACAATTGAAGTAACACATAAAGTCTATAAGAACTTAACAAAAAGAACAGCTCCCAAGTCATTTTGTCACCACGTAACAATTAACCATCAAAAGAAAAGTTTCGAGAAATATTGAAGTAAACTTAGGAAGGAATATTAAAAAATACATAGTGTTCTTAAAATGTCTCAAATATTTTATGCATTATACAAGAAGCAGAATTGTAAAGAGTTATGAGTTAGCGGCTTACCTTGGGTCAAAATTGCAAATGCCTGTTATTAAATGCCGTGCCTGCAAATTTGTCATTTTGTTTCCTTGGATATTATTTTTAATCAATATCAGCTAAAAGAATAGAACAAAAGTACAAAAATACCCAAGGCATTTCGGCGTAAGTTCCATTCCATTATAAAGGTTTGTCAGATAAAATCACATCGTTTTAAACTTTGCATGGATTTATATATCTATTTATATATTAGAGTGGAGTTTAACGTTGCACTAAAGGGTAATCCATGTATACGCCGACTTTGTGTTGCAATTGCATAGTGGAAAACAGTAAACAGGCCCAGTAAAATATTACCCCACCATCTCCAAGGTCACAGCTAAGTCTGCTCAGAATTGACTGGCCAATAGTTTCTGTTGTTCACTTATTATATGACCTGATAAAGTTACCATAGTAGTCTGTCTTTGAGGCCTAACTTCTTCCAAGAAATATATAACAACACAAACTATTGGTCAGCAAATTCCATGAGTTTCCGGTGCAACGCAGTTGTATGTGGACGTGTAAAAGAAATACCCTTTTCATTGCATAAAGTCAAGCATCTCCACTCTCTTTATGTAGATAATTTTTTGGATCACCCATATATTGTGTGTGCCTTTCTACTTCAAGAAACCCTTCACTCAACAGCCTAGAACCCTGGACAAAAACGCTTGAGATGCCAGCCTTCCAAATGTGATTAGACAGATGGTTTTCGTGGTATTCACTCACCTTCTCTCGGAACTGGATCTATTCGATTAACTAAACAACTGGACAGATCGGTCTCATTTAACATAAGCTGGTCTGTCTTTGTCTAATCACATTTCTCGTTGATAAAAGCACAGTCAGGGTTTGCCGTCGGGAATTTGGTGTTTATTTACAAATGGATGAGATATGGTTTCGGTTAACGTTTCACAATAATTATTCCTGAATGAGATACGCTCTTGGAAAGATGACAGATTCTGAACACTCAGCTTTTGGTCATTAGTCCTCCGATCTAATTTCATGTTAGGTCTTATTTAAGTATTTATATTCCCTTAAGTGAAAATGATCCTTCGTTAGGTGAAGTATGTGACTTAGTTAAGTGTTGTTTGGATCATGTGGCGTGTCCGCTCTAATGGGTAGCCGACAGCACGCCTCTGTTTATATTAATGGTAGTAATTTCTGACGAGCTAAAGGAACACAGACTCAACTTACAGCTCAATATGTCACTAGCAAACGACTACTACGCAACGTAAGGAAACGTTTTCCATTAGCATTCGCAGAATAAACATTTTATGAACACAATTTTGAAAAAACAGAACAAGAACATTGAGTAGCATGGTAACAAATCATTAAAGATACAACGGATGTATTGATTAATAAATAAACCCAAATAATACATTTACGTTTAACTTGCTAAGTAAAATGTACTACGAAGGTCAGCCATTGTTATATGCAGGTTGAAACATAGTGCAATTTCCTCACCTCAAAGGAATGAAAAACAATTTCCCCGGATTACAATACAGTGTGTGAAAGGTCGGCTGGAAGAGCGTACATGGAAATCGGCTGTCTTTGTAATATGTCTCGGGTTGACAATATTATAATATTATGGTGACATTATTGTGGAAAGGTCACTCCATTTTCAAAGAAAGCACCGTAATCAAGAGACATAAACCAGCCACAAAGCCGAAGTGATATTAGTTGTTGACGTCCATACCGACACTAAATTATGATGGAAGTTCACGGAGTTTTCAACGATAGAACTATAAATCGCTTAAATAATAAAGATTTTGAGTGTTGCAAACAAACAGTATTGTCTACTTCAAACGCACTTCACATCATTTTGATTTACACTAAGGACCTTTTTGTGTTGAAAGATTGCCTTCTTTGTTTCCTTGATTGATATTTAATCGCCTTAAGGATTTTCCACTCAAAAATGGAATGAATGTAGGCAGAGTAAAATACAATTCAGGTTGGCTGAGGGAAAAGGCTGTGGAGAAAATGAAAATGCAATAATGATTGATTTATTCATTGGTGTTTAACGCCGTGCTCAAGGGTATTTAACTTATATGATGGCGATGTTTTCAAACAGAAGACGGCGACTCTAGTAAAACTAAAAATGTGAAGCCACATAAATGTTGTCGCTGTTAGAAAGATAATGTTCTTCCAGTGCTAAGTATGACAGTATGAATATAATCTGTAAACATACTGCCCTTAGCCAGAGGGCTCCACCCTTAGTCAGGTCACTGATTATAAAGGCGGCGCTGTGGCCAAAGAAGGCATGGAATCATTTACAAAGTGCTAGGATAAAGATTTTCAATAAAATGAAAAGTCCATGCAGTCAAATTTGTTTAAAGGGCCCTCTAAATAAATTGGAACTATAAGTATAGCTTCATTTCCTTAATGGTTTTTTTTTTTTCAATAAAATTCCTCAAAACGATTTCCATTAATTGTGTCTTCTTGACAATCAGTTATGTATTTTGCATGTTTGGTATATAGGAAACGCTCTCGTTTTCACGCACAGTAGAGCTACCAGTTTGTATGACTATGAAGCGAACATGTCTTTACAATTTGTGTACATGGCTGGTGATCGAATGATCCGCTACGTGACATTCTCTATCCACCGAGAACATGCCATAGAACAATAATGAGTAACAAGACTTCCTATGTTTGATCAGCTAACTCATCCAGGTTCTATTGGGAGGCGTCCTGTTTTTGTTGTTACTGCGATAACCAATTCTGAACATAAAGTAATTGTTCAGTCTGTGGACACTTTTCTTGACCTTATGTCTTTCAAGAGGACCTAACGTAGAACATCAGCAGAACAATCCTGCTTCTCAGCACACGGACCATTCAATCAGTGTCTCACAGACTTAGGTCCGTGTAGATTCAGACCGGATAAAAAGGGAATGGGTCTGTTATCTGGAAGCTGTTCAGACACAATGAACATAAGCTCACTATTCAAACTGGCCACTTTCCTTGACTTTCTCGAAGAAGACAAGAAGAGAGCAAACTGTCTCAACAGCTTCTCGGCGGTAAAACATTATCATTCAATCAATTTCTCATAACTAGGGCTTTATTTTAGTTCAGATTACCGAAAGTGGATCTCCAATCTGAAATAAGATTAAGAAGGGAAAACAGAAGCTCCATTATCAAACTCTGACCAAAATATTTGACCTTCGATGTTCCACTGGAATCAGAGTGCGACATTAATGGAGCCCACATCTCATCTATTTGTAAATTCACCCAAATTCCCTCTCAACAAACGGATAATTAGGCAATGTGATAAGACAATGACTGGTGTCTATGTAAAGTCTACCGATCAGCTCTGTTCTTTATTCAACCACAGCAGTTCTAAGGGATAGTATAAAAGTGGTTAGGTATACAAGGGAAGTTTTTTGGTGGCTGCGAATTTTGCGGGGTGTTTGTCTTTTGCGAGGTTTTCCACCATATACCGGTAACGCAAAGTCGTCCTATAGGTGAAAATACTCTTGAGTACGAGTTAAAACACCAAATAAATAAATAAATAAATAAATAAATATAAAAGCTGTAGGCCTATAAATAAACATCATCAGCTTTATATTTCGTTTGACAAGCGGGCGTCTCTGTTGTTTTTCACGATAATCAAGACTGTTGACTCATCGGAATGGCGGAATTCAAGACGAGGCAGCGCACCAAACACGATCCAATCAGACACAGTTTAAAAACATTTACAGTGGCCCATAACAGGAACCATTACCGAAGCAATGGGATTCGGTATTTTAGAATAATGAGACATATTCATCCCACATCAAAGAAAAGAAAACAATCTAAGGCACTGTTTTTTTTTTGGTAAGATATGCCGTTTAATATCGTTATTATTCTTACAGAAACATGACGACTGAGATTTATTTTCAAATTCTGGATATATACGTTTCGACCTAGATGCTAAGACCGTTTTCAAGCAATGAAAAACATTGTTTTCAATTTTCAATTTCAAGCAAGCATCTAGGCATCTTAGCATCTATGCCGAAACGTCGCTTACCAATATATCCAGAAGATTAAAATGTTTTTGTTATGTACCCACCTTCTAAATGCCGCTCAAACAAGATGTTCTTATTCTTGTAAATGATACTTTTCCAAACAAATTTCCACATTATGTTGTAAACAGTCATTTTCCAATAATGTGTGGAATAACTCCATCCACTTTAGGGGCATATATAAGTTGAAACATTAAGAATAACTTTATATTTGATAGTAAACACCTTCCTGTTTATTAAATTCTAAAATTATTCTGCATAATCCCATGTTCAACTTGTCTAGTCAGACTTCAATTTAAAGAGACTAGCCTGTGTTGCTGACACTATATAACTCATTCTGCGTCTGTTTTGCTTACAGTATTGTCTTTGAAAAATAGAGGTGAACGTACCACTACAATGTTATGACAGCGAACACCATAGACGCTTTATCAATGGTAGGCTATTTCCGGGAAGGCTTGTCTTTCATCGGACCGCCCTCCCTTAAAGTGTTTTACTTCACGGAAATTGTGTTTCATGCAATTGTCACGAGGAAATTACAGTCTATTACCCTCTATGAACAGCAATGGCTCACCTTTTGTTATTCATTGATCATGAACAGTCAGATGGAAATGCAATAAAGAGTTCTTAATAGATATCAATGAGCCACCTGCGCTTATTTGATACCGTACACTGTTTTTGTGCTTTTTTTCAATGATAAGTTTTTAAATCTCTCGAATTGTGAGGATCTATTAGTTTTTGGAAACCTCAGGCGAGCGTTATGCTATGGATTTAATTGTATACTTCTATATTTCATTGGTGTTTACATTGTACTCAAGTACTTAACAACAATCAATTTCACCGAGATGAAACCTGCAGGCGGGAACACTTGACATATTAGCATATTAGCAATAGATCGTTTTTATTTCCGTGGTAATTTTTGTCCACAAGTGATGGTATTTGGCGCTTTACAAAAAAGCATGTAGCTGATTTAAGACCCACCAACTGTGTCCACTACATTGTTGACTGCGCTCAATTGTCTTCTTTAAAGCGATTTCACTCATATGAGAGTCTCGTCTATATGAGTGGAGGAAACAACCCTAGATGTCACTTTTAACCAGCAATAACAAGTTTGAAGCTACCACATTTACGAAACAAGTAGCATAATAAGGCTTGTGCGTTTCTAAAGTGCAACTGATGTGCTTAACTTTATACCATAGCTCCTTAAGTACCAGAGCATAGAATGCATCAGCTATCCGCCATAAAAAAACATCATACAGAACTGGACTATTCCGATTTTTACACAAAAGAAATAGTTTAGAATTTTATAACAAAGTCTACAACACACGGTACTAGACACACGCGTCATCTACCTGTTCAAAGCCATGATCAAGTACTGAATCAATCAAACGAGTTTTGGACAATATAAATAGCTGAAAAGATGATTGAAAATGAGAAGAGCAAACAAATTTAGTTTCTAAAGTGCAACTGATGTGCTTTAACTTTATATCATAGCTCCTTAAGTACCAGAGCATAGAATGCATCAGCTATCCGCCATAAAAAAACATCATACAGAACTGGACTATTCCGATTTTAACACAAAAGAAATAGTTTAGAATTTTATAACAAAGTCTACAACACACGGTATCTACCTGTTCAAAGCCATGATCAAGTACTGAATCAGTCAACCGAGTTTTGGACAATATCAATATCTGAAAAGATGATTGAAAATGAGAAGAGTAAACAAATTTAGTGTAGCAAAAACATAGTTACAAGCAATCACTGGTTTACATACGCAGGTGGCTTGAATAATAAGGCTTCTTTCAGAAATTCTGTGTTACCTTTTAGCTTGACCGGTCAAACAGAATGTACGACGAAAGGTCAGCCATGTTGGTAAACAAATGTCGAGACTGTAATTTCCGCACCAATGTAGAATGAAAAACAATTTCCACTGAGAACAATATCTGGTTTGGGAGGTCACTGAAAGAAAAGCCTACATTGCAGAGCGCCTTATGTTGAAAATATAATGACCTTTCCTACTGAAAGGTCAACATCTTTTCAAAGAAAATGATGTAATCACAAGAGACACGGAATGAGCTACAGGTGCGCGGATTACAGGTCTTTATTGTGGCCAAATATATATATACAGCCATCTTTGGTTAGAATTTTGGTTGTTTGAATGGTGTTTAACGTCGTATACAAGAGTATTTCACCTATATGACGACTTTGCGTTGCCGGTGTATGGTGGAAAAGCGCAAAGAAACCTCGTAAAACCACCCCAGGAACTCCCCACTCACCGGAAAACTTCCTTTATATAGTTTCACAGGAGGGATATAACATATTGCGGGTACAGTGAAGGGTGCTCAGTATTCAAACACTCAACCACAGAGCCACGGCGCGGCCCCCTCTTTGGTTTAAAGTACTCCCTACCAATCTGATCAACCTATGCATCATGTGGCTGCATTTTTCTCGTCTATTTGTGTTATTGGACGGAGCTGCACCGGGGCTGGTTAAGTGTTGGGTTGCTGACTGCCCTTCCATGTACCGGTATACGTTCGAATGCACCTGTTGTCCTTGCTTAGGGAAATTTTCTGATCGCTGCGAAGAATTTGAAATTCTTGTAGTCGAATTAAGTTTTTCGAATTAATGTACATCTTTCTAACATTCCTTATCTCCTTAATTCTGACAATAAAATATCTACGTTCTTTGGCGACTTTAATATAGATCTATTTAAAACTGAACAACACCCGTATACAAAAGAATTCCTTGAAATTTTGAAATCGCAATATTTTTTCCCCAAAATAAATAAGCCCACCCGAGTAACTCATAACAGTGCTACACTAATTGATAATATTTTTGTTAATCACCACGATATGTCCCAGACGTCTGGAATCCTACTCACAGATATCACAGATCACTTTCCCATCTTTCACATAACTCAATATCCCCAAGTTTCTCACCTAAATACAAATCAAAGTAATCATGTATTTATCCGTAACATGTCCAGCGAAAATAAAATAAAATTCAAAAATGAAATTGCATCACTCATCTGGGATGAATTGTTTGAAATATCGAATGTAGATGATGCATATGACTATTTTATTAACAGGCTTACGACAGAATCAAAATAAAACGAAAACATAACTCTAAGCCATGGATTACGGCGGCAATAATTATCTCAATTAAACAAAAAAAATAGACTATATCGGTTATATCTTAATACTAATGAAATTGAAATTAGAAATGAATATAGATCCTATAGAAATAAACTTAACCATACATTAAGGCTTGCTCAAAAAAGTTACTATGATGAGCAATTTAATATTGTAAATAACAACATTAAAGGAACCTGGCACTTAATAAATAATATCCTTAACACAAATAGTAAACAATCCCTTCCTAATCATTCCAATTCAAATACTAATAGACTAACTAATCCCCAAATTACTTTAATACTATCCCCATCTAGTGTCCTTCTGTTTAAAATTTTATTTTTGTTTCATTTTTCTTGTCTTACTTTAAAATTTGCTTATGTGCTTTTTTACTTACTCTTTTCTTACTTTAGTAGCCTATATCAGTGTTGACAATTTCAAGTCAGTAGCATTCGATATTACATTTAAATTTAAATTATCCGCTATGTAGTTATAAAGATTATGTAATTAACGGGATAGTATAAGTCCCTTGGGGTTTCTTTTCCCGCCAGGTACGTTAACATTATTTCAACCGCGTCTTTTGAACAAATTCTCGTTCTGGTTTGGC
>JAVFBZ010207621.1:3196-13339 GCA_032466195.1 Katharina tunicata
AAACAACCCTAAACGATGCCGACAGATTAATTCATTGAATCCTATGACAACGTGCCAGCCCAATTGGTGAAGGAAACCACCCTGAGCAACGCCAGGAACATGAGATTCCGCAGTACAAAAAAGGCCACCTCAACAAATCGACTTCCTGATACCCCTTAGTTCAGAGAGGACCAGTGGATAGGAGGGACCCACCCAACCACTCGAAAGAGACGCTTAAAAAAACTCATCTCACATGCTACATGTACCCTTAATGAACTGAAGCCACTTCCACAAAATGCTCTAAATTCTTACAATGTTTTACACCCTTTTGTTTGAGTAACTTGAGTCTAGTTTCACTTGACCAAGTGTTATCTTACTATATTAAAATGCTGTATGACATTTTTTTAGAAGGTGGCCCCAGGTCTCTTATAGCATACAATAATATGCTCCCTGTGTGAGTCTTGCTAATATATCTGCATGTGTTCCTTGGTTAAATCAAGTTTGTCTGTTTGAGATTTTAAGTTGTACTTAATGTTATTTCACTCATATGATGTCCTTGCACAATGCGTAACAGAAACCACCTTAAAAAAAAATGGCAATAGAACACTGAACATTAATACCAGCTAAGTCGGAACCAGGGCACCGGACGCTCTCGTCTGACCACCTGTATTAAATTAAGAAGTACTGTAGATGGGACTGACTTACCTGTGACTCTTCAGCTGGCCCGGGTTACAGTTGACTAACTCAGGAATGAGGCTGAAGAGTATTTCATAGTAATCCTGACCCCGATACTTCTCATCGGCAATTAGAGCCTTACAGCCAACCTCAATGAACATATATATATTTCGACTAGAGCACACATACAAAAATGCATGTTTATATATTGGTTAAAATTTAACCCTTTTTTTAAATGTAAAATCAAGGTGACGTTTCTTGTAGCTTTTGGTCTGTCAATGTTGATTCTTAAATTTTTCATTTTTTGGCTATTTTCTAAGACTAAGAACAAGCTCTACTTAATTTGGGAGCAGGTGTAGGCACACATACATGTTTTTGCGCATGAGTCTCCATGGGCCGGGGATTGGGCACTGGAGCCCTTTAGGTTACTAGCAATCTGGGAGCATTGTTGTATGTCTCTCAAAATTCATCCCAAATAAAGGCTAGGTGCTATAATATTTAATTATTTGACAGGTATGCCATTTATATGACCACTTTGCATTGGCTGTGTTATGTGGAAAATGTAGTAGAAACCTTGTAACAAAACATTCCTATGATCTCAGAATCGATCAGAAAGTACCCTTAAATACCTGAGGTCAAATACCTGACTGGAAGCCTTTACTTGTTTAGCAGTACTTTGAAGGGAGTTTAGCAGTTCAATTATCCATAGCTAAGCTGGCCTCAACTTACCGGTCCAATAAGGACACAGGGTAGTTTTCTACTGCTCCATTTACATCATATCTGGTTGGTAACTAGCATTTACTTGGGCAGCTGTCTAACCAACCAATCAGACATGGCCTAATATCAAAACCCCTCTGCATTGTTGCTTACAGTCCCAATAAAAAGAGCACGGGCATTTTAAGGGGCCATCACGTTCTTTGTCTTTCTATGAGACACTAACTTTTAATTTATATTCTGTTGTTTTTTGGGGGTCTTTTTGTTTATAGCTCTTGCGTCCGAGTTCTGTTTACCTTGTTGAGCACATACTCCAATTCTTCAGGTCTATACAATGGGTTTATATTTACCTAAAAAAAAAACATGGAACCTACATAAGTAATAAAATAATTTCTTTGTATCCGTCAAACAAATTCCAGGTGTTTTCATTGGTCAATTTGCTGGAAGAAAAAAAAATATGTACTACTTACTCATCTAAAACAACTAACTTAGCTTTTTTAATTTAATAAAACTGACAGTAAAATGTATTATTAGTTGGCAAGAAGAGAGCTTGAACAGGAAATTTTAACAATTACAATAAAAAATACAATCTCGGCACTAAAGCAGGTTTGTTATGTAAAAAATCAGTCATTTATGTTTTTTCTAAGGCGTCAGGCCTCAGACCATCTGGAAGCTGGTACACCATTTCACAATCAGATAATTTGTGAAATTTCAAGACATTTGATTGCTGAATTTATATTATTTAACTCCTTCATTTTTTGTTCTTATTTTAGAGGAGTTAATACATGTATATTAAACAAACCATAACATGACATATAACTTATGGTTGAAATTAATTAGTCTTACAAGTATTGTTCCAGTCCTGGCTGTAGCAAACTGAGTGACCACCCACTGCCAGGTGTTGGGCCCCCAAATACCCACTCTGTCACCTCTCTCCAATCCTAACTCCATAAGGCCAGCTCCTAGCTGATCACTCTGTAACAAAAAAAAACATTTACGATGAAAATCAACTAGACCAAATTTAAGCCATATTTAGAAATACCCAATAAAATGCATTGAACATCTCCTTAATTATGTCAGTTTTTTCTTTCTTTCTTTCTTTCTTTATCCTAATTATTTAAACCCACCCCTGCTAACTCTGAAAAAAGTCTTTAAATTGCTAATGACCTGAAAATGAAGCAGATATAGATAAATTAAAATTATTATTATTATTATAAATAATCATAAATAAAGCTACAGCATTTTTGTAAAGAACAGTTTGATTGTCATTTCATCCTTAACTGGTAATTTAAATAATTATATAATAAATACAAACTAACATGATGTCAAACATTTATAAGATACATGTAGGCCTAATAGTGAGCTTAGTGGATTACTTGCATTGCGTGATCAAGAGTATTTTGTTTTATGATGTCTGTCTAACAGTGAACATCAATCTTACACAATTATAAAAAAAATATGTGAGTTAATGTTCTGTTGAAAAGAAGAAAAAAAGACGGGAGAGTTTAAAAGGGTCAACAAAAAATTTAATACTCCCTATCTCGTATTTATATTTATTCTTTTAACACTTTGTTTTTTGTGTCCTTTTTCTTCTGTTTTTTGTTTATCAAGAGTATATCAAGTGTTAATCAAGAAATATCAAAAAATATCAAGAAATATTTATATTTTTTAATTTCACTTTAGTAGGACACTTACAGCTTCGAGTAAATCAGCAAAAGATTTTCTGATACCATCCTGTGAGAAGACCACTGCCTCTCTATCTGGGTGTTGTTCTACCTTGTCCTGAAGAGCTGCCCCTATGGTGGTGCCCAGGAGGGGCACATCTGATGGCCCGTGAACATAACTCCACTGTAATCCTTTACTCTCCCCTGTCAGTCCTTTAGTTGACAATGTCCTAAATTTAAGCGGATACATTACTGGGTCTACTATAATATTGAATATTAAGACTTTGTTGAGATTTTGTCAAAGAAGTTGACAAAATGATCATGATTAATGCTTTACAATAATAAGATCAGTCTCAGCTAAGTACCCAAATAAATGACTTGGTTTTCCGGATGAGATTTGAAGTACCGGTAGTCAAAAACAAAAATCTTCACATGTAGGTGTACAGAAAAGTCATCATAGGTACCAAGTTTTCTTTTTACAGGTTTATTTATTGTACATGATGTAACATAAAAATCGAAAAAATTTAAATGAAGAAAATATATGGTGTGGATGTTGAATTGATAAGCTATAAATTTAATTACACCAAAATAATTGGGTACCAGTACAACATCGTCCAGTTTATTTTTTTAGTTCATCAGTAGTTTTACAAAAAATCTTTAAAAAATACTTGTAAGAAAACAATATTAACCAGTTATCCCTGACATAAGCAAGTAAATAATGACATTCACTATATTCGCCGGGAGTACGTATCCAAGACCCTTCATCCACATATATAGAAACATTGAATTAAAATATGAAATTAAGATACAAAATTTAATATCAAAGGAGTTCGGCCAAAGGGCAATAACTGTGTTAAATAAACAATCAAAAATCCCTGAAATCTTCAAGCAAGTCAACTCACGCTATAATTAATCTGAAAACTATTTCTGAATTTAATCTTAAACTTCAGACATAGCAGCATTAATTAACAAGACAGACAGCAAACAAACAAACAGCCAGTTAGAACTGACAGTGTATCCCCACGATTCAGTTTTATTTTGGATAAAAGAAAAAAAAGTGTAACTTACCGTGCAGCCGTTGATCTTCCATTTTCAACGCGCACATGTGTATAATTAATATCGCACTCTTGAGCTATTGAGCTGTTTTCTTTCAATCTCCCAAATCTATAAGTTGATCGTGCTTGCCATCCTTTCAGATAGACACGTCGTAAAGAAGCCATTATTCAACACTGTTCAGTGCGTTTCAACTGACAGTAAACTTTGAACTAGGTCAAAAAACGTGATATACTTCGGTTCTGCCAGCAGTACCATACCTATGCTATCGCATATGACAAAGGACTTATAATATATTCCTGGTTATGACTATAGTTGTTGAACTGTGTTTTAAAGTATTTATACAAACCAACATGTATGTCTGTATTTTTGGGCCAAAGTTGAAAAGATATGCTTTCATTTGACCGCATGAAATGAAGCTATACGGTCGGAATAAGCTGATCGCCCTAGTTTATTTCGCACGAAAACGCAGATACAGCATGTATACAGTGACCCAGAAAAAAATGTTTTCCTATGGAAGCGCAATAGGAACAATTATATGCCGACAATCAACATTATATATACCCTTTGTTTTCATGTCTTTGTGAAACAAATCAGATAAACAGTTTCCACTTATGAAATGAAATAAGCGCATACCATAAAAATAATTTGAATTTTGTATGTGAACTTTAATTGGTTCTGGGCCTAATTAGCTATGGACTGGTGCCACTTAATAAGCAAAACGTACATGTATACGGCCTAAAATTGAAGACCGGTATCATACCGTACGTAATATACCATATTTTACTGCACATTTTGTGAAAGTTGCCTGTAATGTTCTTTTAATAATATACATACACATATTTATTTTTGTAATCTGCAGAGATGATTAAAATAAAGTGAGTACCGGTACAGAAACATTTAAAAAAAAACAGGGCCCATATTCATAAAACTATTTATGTATTTCTTAAAGTTAAGAAAAACTGAGTCAAATTTCAAAGCTATTTTTTTCATACATATTATTATAGATACTATACTTTCTTTAACGTTTTTGTACAGAACGTGCTAACTTAAATAAAACTTTAGAAATTTGAACAAAATTATTTCTTAAATTACATTTTTTAACAGAAAATACCAAGATAAACTTTGGGTTAGCATTTCTTAACTTGAAACAATAATTAATTAAGTACCGGTAGTTAAAATTTATGAATACGTACGGGCCCTGGAAACCGATTTTAGAAGTTCGACTTCAAATATATGGCATCAGCTATAGGAAGCAAATCTGTTGTGTAGTCCTGCTTTTCGTCCTGTAGGGCCTAAATGTACCGTGGTGTGGTGTTGCCTGTTACTCAATGCCCAGTTAGCCAAACAGCCAGTTAGTATAGGCCTATCTATGACGTTGCGTCAAAAAGAAAATGACGCCACGCCATAATATATAATTAGTTCATTATTACTCAGCGTCACCTAACTGGCTAATAACAGAGCTTTGAACAACCGGATCTTGGGCGGTTTCCTTCACCCACTTTCACTATATCGTCGTTATATCAGTGAAATAACATTAAGTACCGGTACGTAAATTAAGCTCAATCAAACAAACAAACAAACGCCATATATATAGATGAGGAATCTATACAGGGTCTCACTGTGTCCGTCAGAAGGTCTCTTATAAAAAATCAAATGACCAGAATTCTCTAAAAAAAATCAAATGATTTATTACTACATGTAAAAAATTATTTCATAAATAAATTGTCTTCATTTCGCCATGTAGGCCTACATGGGAAATTAATACAAAGAATCGGCTGTTGCCTGGACATTGCTACAATCGTTTAAGTTAATTATCAACATGCTTGGTCGTCCTTTAAGTTTTTTTCAAAAAAATCAAATAAGGACTCAATAATTTTTTCTGGATAGAACGCTGTAGATTTAATAAATGGAAGCCTCTTGATACTTTATAATGTGGTCCGAAAGAGCTGTATCGGTAGTATATTTTGTGATTTTTTCACGTCAACCAATCGCTGTCGAGTTTACATTTATCCCGCGAGAATTTCCTGTTAAACGCCATTTTCAAGAGGCAGTGTTGAAAGAAACAGCTATGTCGGAAGAGAACAAGGTAAAGAATAATTAAAGATTCTTGTCGAGTTTGGTTAACGCAAAAGAATTGTTGTGTGTTCTTGATCTTGACTTCGGAGGCGTGAAATCGACTTTATTATTCTATTTTAAACCATTCCAAGGCAAGTTTAGAAATAGCAGAATCCGTCCGTGATTCGAATGAAAGCACAGGCACTCTGGGGCCGGTTTCACAAAGCCTTCGCAAATTTACGGACACTCAGTTACGATGACACCCGGATTGAATATATTTATGTCGTCACGACAACTGAGAGTTCGAAACGTCGCAAAGGCTTTTCGAAGCAGCTGACTATAGTAAAGATCTATCCTCCTACATGTGTATCCTACATGTATATACGACATGCAATATTGCTTCGAGTGCCTGTGAATAAAAGTAAGAAAGAAAAATGTTAATAAAGAAGAAAGGTAGGGAGTTACACATAAATGTTTGTCGACCAACAACTGGACACAGCCCACTTGTTTCATTTAGCTACCGGTACCCTAGTGCCAGAAGTACCTCTCCTATGATATTAAATAATTTTTGACATTTTATAGGACAGAGAGTGACAGTGAATTAGTCTTAGATAAAGGTTGCCCCAGCAAACGGGATTCAGTTCGAAGCATTTAAAAAAAATAATATGGCCCTTGTAAGTAAACAAACACCTACCGTCTGTCAAGATTTATGTCCTCTTCAATTTGATCCCAAAAATCGACAGTCTCCCATGTAATAAGGTATAAAATTCCAACCCTCTCCCCAATAAAGCACCTGCGACATTTGAATTAAAGATGTACGTCACTTTTTATCCTAGCCAGTCAACAGTTCAATTTTAACTCTGTCATGTTTGCCTAGAATAAAATATCACAGGGGAAGGGGATTAGACCATTCGTGTTCAACATTGCCTATCTTCAGTACCTTCCGTCCCCTCCAATTTTTGGCTTTTGTGTATATTTACCGCTCGAGCAATAATTGTAATGCATAAACATATCATATAATAGGACATGAAGTGCACCAATAAAAATTGTCTTAGATCAGGTAACAGCAAAGATAATAAAGAAATTATTTTTTTTAACATAAAATTTGGCCGAAATGACCAATGCAACAAGAAAATCAAGTCACGTGAAAGAGTTTAAATTTCTTCATAGGTCGATTAATCAGGTTAAGTGTTAGCAGCCTCGCTTGACGTTCACAGCTATATTCAAAATGCCTAGTCATTACACACAAGGTCCACCACGAAATGAATCAATGGACAGTTTTATACAATCAACAGTCAGGCAAAAAAATGTCCTCGACATTTGAATCGAATCAAACATTAAAATTGTTGAAATTGAACTGTTGGCTTGCGAGGATAAAAAGTGATATACATCTCGTTTGAATGGCGAGGAAATACTTAGTTAAGGTATTTGTAAGTGCATGGTATTTAATTGTAGCACTTGTTTAATCTTCATTTGAATTTTGATTTCAATTTTTTAGGATGTGAGGAGAGCTTTTCGAAATTTTTCAAAACAGGACCATGTTGCATAGCATTACGAAGTCCACTTTATGGGGCTAATGAAAACCCATCTGATCACTTGCATTTGTCTTTGCTTTTTTCAAGTAACCTATAGGTCAAAGTGCATTTAAAAGAATAACAAAAATCAACTCAAATTCACTTCATTATATTGATACCAACTTCATTTCATTGCCGAATTGTTATTTTAGACCAACAATTTGAACGATGTGGTAACCCATAAATCGGTCCTACTAAAATTAGTTTAAATAAGTTACGGGAAGACAGTTTTTTCTGTTCTTCTCAACATCAGAGGCTTGATTGTAAAGGAAATCTGTATCATATTTGCTTTGAGCTTATTTGATTATTATATCACTATCCTGTAGGGGCCGTTCTGTGGCTCCTTGGTTGAGCGTTGGACTACGGAGCCCCCTTCACTTTATCCGGAATAGGTCGATCCCCTCTGTGGACCTTAGGTATATAAAGGAAGTTTTCTGGTGGCTGCGGAGATCGCGGGGTGGTTTTTACAAGGTTTCTTCCCGGTTTTCCACCATACACCATCAACGTAAATTATTAAGATTAGTAAGTCGTCATATAGGTGAAATACACTTGAGTACGACGTTAAACACCAATCACTAACAGTGTATGATCTAAAGCATATAAGTTTCTGTTAGCTTTAGCTAATTGGATTTAAAAAAAAAAAAATGAGGGAAATACCAAGATAATTCAAGTAAATAAATTCAATGTTTTTTCTTTATCTATTTCGGCAAAGTCGTATTTTTTTGTGAAAGGCCCCAAATGTGAAAGTTTTCAACGTAATTCTTCGCCAAATCTCGATTTCGTTTTTCCATGTCTCAAACGACAAATGTTCCTCAAACTTCGGTGGTTGTATGTAGTTGCTAGCCATGACGATCGTCAATCCCGCTCTGCTACCAATGTTACTGGATGAAATTGCACTACAAACACCGATGTACCGCCTTGACACTTTTATTGCACTTGGTAAATACATAGACTAAAATGCGTCCGCCATGCAGCTATCCAAACCTCGTGTGTCCATCACACGAGATCTTGCGATAAATTAGTCGCTCTTTTCTACTGAAGGAGCGATTGGTTCAAACCAGGAAGTAACAGTTTCTTCTTCCTTTCTGTTGAACACCTAGCTATTCATGGTCTCATGGACCTTATATTTGTATAAAAAATACAACAACAAAATTGTCAGATCAAGCCCTGTGTATTCACATACATGATACATGTACACTAAATCCTCAACAAATTCGACCTCTAAGGGCACAAACTTTAATGTCATTTATTAAATGTTTAAGTGTGAAGGTGGAACTAAAATTTACATTTTCTGGTAATTTAAAGTCTGCACTTCATAAAAATTTCAAAATTGCATGTCTACACTTCTTACCCTTTGCATAAAATGTAGTTTTTTAAGTCTCAAAGGGGGTCGAATTTGTTGAGCATTTAGGGTATTTATACTTTTAATATGAAACACAAATAAGTATGAAAAACTTGCTTCCTTTAATAGAGTATTTTTTTATTAAACTCTTTTCTTTTAATCAGCCCGAGAAAGAGGCTGAGGATAGCATTTCTCAAGGAAATGAACACATCAATTTGACAGTGAGGACACAAGATAACAGTTCAGTGCATTTCAAAATAAAGAAAAATACACCACTAAGAAGGCTGATAAATGCTTATTGTGAAAAGACGGTAAGTTTATTGTGTAATTGTAAATGAATGTTAAACCTTTTTCTTATCTTTGGGGTAGGGTAATTGGGCCGAAAACTCCTATGGTGCACTGCACAGGTACTTGCCTCCAGTGTGACTTTCCACTCCAGCAATGGCAGAAGTTTGACAATGTTGTCTCTTTAGTCATAGTTTGTTTGTTTTTCACAGAGTGGCTGGTCTGCCGCCATATAGGTGAAATAACCTTGAGTATGGCGTAAAACCCCAATCAAACAAATCTTACCTGCGTGGTATGGTAATTAGCTGAACAGTCCTTCGGTGCACTGCACAGGTGCTTGACTCCAGTTTGACTTTCCACGCCAGCAATAACAGAAGCTCGACACTGTTATCTCTTAATTTGTTAGTTTTATACCTTACAGAAGGCAAACGATTTTTTTTTTTTAAATATAAGCGATATATATGTACGTTATGCTCATTATGATGATGAATTATACTTATATTTTTTGTTGTAGGGGGTACAACAAGCTATGCTCAAGTTTATGTTTGACGGAACACCGGTCACAGAGACAGAAACGCCTGCAACTGTATGTGCAACAATATTTGTTTGTTTTTATACTTTTGTCAGTATTGTCCAGGCCTTTAGATTACATTATTTTGGGCACATCAAAGGAGCGAAGCGAGTGAGTGGGGGGTGGGTGCGGGAGGGCGGTTTCCCCCCTTCCGCGCGCGGACGAAAATTTCTGATTGCAAGATTAATTCCTTCTCTCAGAGAGATTTCAGATATATAGATTGGTAAC
>JAVFBZ010207631.1:0-13339 GCA_032466195.1 Katharina tunicata
GTGAACCCATGACTATCCCCACTCCTTTAGAGTTATATTTCTGCCACTCCTTTGTGTCATTCTATTTATTGAAAGAAAACTTCCGATGGGATTAAGTGAGTCACACTCACCTCTTGTTTATTATACTTTTGTTTCTTGTATCTTGGTATCAGAAATATATTATGTGTAAAGGATCCGACGCAGGTATTTTCAAAAGGGCGCGTCGGTCCGGAACAGAGTGACTGATATGCCAGCCCTCCCCTCTCAGATGATATAGCAAATCAGCTTGATGCATTTTATGCTCCATGTGTCTTCAAATGTCCTGTCGTCGACAGCCTGGCAGTTTAGAAGATTAATTATACCACTTCCATTGATTTCTATTTGCCCAAGTGGGTCTTGACCTCACCATCAAATTGTTTCAACCCACGTCTATTCGTTGCGCTCTGGGTATATAAATTACCTATATCCGGTTAGTAAATGTGATTTATAAGAGTACTACAGAAATGCGTGGACTGTCTATCACATAATAACAAACCCTACAGACTTACTTGTCACGACGAACATCCTACAGGATCCCTTTAACCGGTGGATCTACTGATGATTTTATCATGATACGGGGGATAAGTGACATTGAAAGATCTTTATTAAACTATTTATGGGCATAACATATCTCTGGCTAACGGAGCTATGTTCAGTATAACGTTTGAAGTGCATGTTGCATTTGTTCCAAACTCACATTCCTGTTTACTATGTTGTAATATTTCGTATTTATTTCACCAGAACTTCTTTATCGCCATAACACTTTGCCAAAGCTTGGTTTCTGCTTATTTAGTTGGGTAATGGTTATATAAAGTGATTTTTCTTATCAAAATACAGGATATAATTTGTCATAAATACCATAAATGAACGAATGAACTGGTTCAATAATAGCCTGCTGTATTGCATATTGCCATTGTCTGCCACCTACCTGGCTGGCACGCCGCAATATGAGTGAAATAACCTTAATTACGGCGTTAAACCCCACTCAATCAACAAACCCTTATTAGCCGGTGAAAAATAATGTGAAAGGACAATTGAAGGTGTGGGGATGGGGAGGGAGTGGGCATTCAGTGTCGAGCTACGCTCAGGGACTTAATAATATTGCTCATCATCTAACGCTGATCTTTAACATTCTAAATAACTGTTTCAACTTCTGTTTGTTAAGAATTTTTTGATAGAACTGCATGAATTTGGGAACAGATGGAAACTTGTATGTGAAGCTGATAACTTATTGGACGATACTAATATAACACATAATAATACACTCATCTACACCACTGTTTGGGAGGATACGGGACAGGAAACATGGGTGCCATGTTTTACATCCAATCGACGGTTGGTGACCAATAGCTACTGTCCACTTCAATCGTCTGATGTGGTATTAGTTTAAATGTATTTCGTGCGACGTAAAGCAGATAAGATTCCTTACCAACTTCACACATGTTACTAAACATGTTACTGAACAATCTTTCGCAGACACCTTGACAGTTTATGATATGTTTACCTCTTTCATTGATTTTCATTCCAGCCATTTTGTCTTGGGCTTTTTTATCAAATTATTTCGGCACACAGAGATTATCTGCTCACTGGGCATGTCATAAATCTATATCCTGTCAGAAAATAGGACCGAGAAATGGTCAACATAAATTCTTTGTAAAATAGCTCACGATAACACTCGAAGGACAAGTTACATTTGATTGAAACACATGGAACAGTGAAAAGGTTTATAAATTAATTTATTCTGCTGACTTTCTTCCGTTTATCTGCTTAATATTTCCATATTAATATTGCTAAACGTGTCTTGTTGTTGTTTACGGTGAAGTGTATAAGTGACTAATGATTTTACTAATACAATAGCAGTTTAAGATGGAAGCAGCTAAATAATTCAAAGTCATACCGAATTAACCATCTCTATGATGGTGGTTCTCTATGATATTTCGGCTGGTACGCCGTTTTGTGAGGGAAATAACCTGAAGTACAGCATAAAGCCTGAATAAAACAAACAAACAAATGCCGCATAAACCATGAGATGTCCAAGCAAGCTCTATCGATCATCCCTCAACTTCTGCATATTGTTGATGAATACTCTGCTGTATCATAAACTTCAATGTAGGATTATCTCAAGGAAGAAATTCAGAGACAGTTTAATAACAGACTAAATGCAGCTTCTCACTTATTACTCGCTAGACTAGAGGTATCAATATTCCAGACTTGAGTCAGACATACATAAGGGCTGTCTCCTGGTATGATTTGGAGCCTTTCATTTCAAAGCACATCTTTATTCCGATTCCCGAACTCTTTTCAAAATTTTCACAAAATTAAATTTAATATATATTAGTGAAACCACTTTCGCGAATTCGACCCGTAACAAGAGTATTTCCGAAGAAATTTGTCACACTACATCAATTGTCATTTTAGAAGTCATTCACAAGAAGAAAAGTTGTTGTTTTATTAAGGTATGTATATAAAAAAAAACAATGGCACGAAGGTGGTTCCATATCCATAATTGATCACTTTCTTTACTACACTTGGAAACTTTTTTTTCACCATTGGTTCCTGCGATTGAATTAAAGCAACTTTTAGGACGTCATAAAACCTTAAAATCAAAGTATAATGACACTGACACTGACATGCATTTTGATGGATGTTCCGATGTTGAATCGCTATACAACACGCCCGGTTCGCCGCCTTTAAGTCATCTTGCGAGTTATTCCTTTAATGACCCTGTCGTATAAGTCGACCCGTACTCCCGTTTCTGGGAGGCTAAACAAACATTTATATTATTATCTCATAGCCTGCCATATACCCTTCTAGAGAACTATATATCAGTATAGATACAACTTTTTAGGTAGAGTTGTCCGTAGCTGCCTTATGTCACGGTCACGCCTGTGGTCTTTACGGGATTTGTTCTCGATGATAAAACAAGACTTCAAGAATATCTGTTCCCAGAGGTTAGTCATGATTTTGTGATAGTATAATTTTGTCCACACAATAATGCTTATGTAAGAGGTAGTGAAAAACACATATAAATGTGTATTTATCTTATGTAGATACATGCACGTAGGGTCGAAATGATTGTACGCATGTGTACTGTACTCACATGCAGCGTATTATTATTCATACTATTACCAAATTATGATCATAACATGGGTCCTGCCCTGGACGCAAAAACACAACAGAAAATTAAAGATTTTGTTTTTAAAGTGCGTTATTTCTGGACAGAACTAGTACAAAACGTTGTTTAGTTTAACAAGCGAAACTCTGATGTTGTACGTTTGAAGATTAATTCACTGGAAGATCTGATTTAACTGGAAATCTGCAAAGCAAAAATTGAAGCAGTATAAGATAGATACCTAACTGTTTCATGCGTCCATCTTGCTATGACGGTACAGGGTCAATACCATATTCAATTATGCTCAAAATTTTGCTTTTTTTGTGATCCTGGCTCTAAAATCAGCTTAAAAGTATATACTTACTCTTCACTTGCTGGGCACTGCTCGCAGTCTAGAAGGGCCAGCTAGGCTAAGGTTTCTGTATACGGACAAAAAAAAAGAATTTTACAAAATCATTGGAAAATTCGGACAGAGGGTGGAATAACAATACACATATTAACATTTGATATATTTTACTCTTATTCTAAATTTGTTATTTCAGCATAAAAAGCAATGTCGATTGGAGTCTACTGAGTGTATGTTAGTATTGAGAATATTGATTCAGGGCAGCACGGAAAATACCCAAACACACTTACGTTGTAGAATGTTAACATTAAATCAAAACTTAAAAACCGCAAGTTAGACAAAGTTAGATATCAAAGAATGTTTCAATTTGGCCAAAGGGAGACAATCACAAGCGAAACAAAAAATACTGGTTATTACCCTTTCCCTTGAACAACGGTGAAATAGAATACACACATGGTTTTTTACTATATCTGTCTCAGATCGTTCAAGTTACAAAGAAAATATTTGACTTTTAGAGAATTTTAACTGTGATGTATTGTGGCTTACAGCAAGATCATTCTCCTTAAAACTCTCTTGGGTTTCTCTCTTCACACGTTTGATTTCCTCCCGCTGAAAGAAGGGATGTTGATGTTACATTAGAGACATTTGATTGACGACTACAAGTAATATCAAAACGGGAAACAAACAGTCAGATCTGACTCAAAAATATAATATTAATTCCGGAAAGTCAACGTCTAACCGTTAAACATGTACTCAATCGGTTCGGTATAGCAAAACAATCACATTATACGGCTGCAGATCAAAGATGATTTATAACGTAGCTTGAAGATCTAAATACTGTATTTTTTCCATAGTCGTCCTGTTCTGCGTGTATTTGTTTTAACGGTTCCTCTCACTACAACAATGACCATGGTCCACCATACCCTGCTCTACATGCATTTTAAAGTGAGAATTGATAGGGTTTTTTTCTTGTTTTTATTGCTTGCTGATAATCATAAACTTCACCTTCCAGCGCTGTCACGTTTGTCATATGTAATTATATCTATATGAGAGATACAACAAACTCCGTTATTGGTGTTTTGTCCCAGCCAATTATCATGAAAAACGTGTATACATATGATAGTATATCTTGGTAAATAAAACAAATCGGATCAAAATCAATAATCATCAGTCTTTATCACTATTTAATTATTAATGTAGAGAAAAATAAAATTTTACAAAAAATTAAAAAATCACATAGATTTCAATTTTAATGTTATTAATCTGCAAATTTGGGTTTGGAGCCCCCTTTACCCTGGTGCTCTTCGCTAAGGGGTATGAGGAAGTTTTTGTCTTGTGGTGTCCTGTATATTGTACTATAAACGTATCGGGACGTCTTCTGTGTTGCTGGCGTTGTTTAGGATGGTTTCCTTTACTCACTGGGCTGGCACGCCGTAATATAAGTGAAATAACCTTAAGTACGGCATAAACCTCAAATCAATCAATCAATAAATCTTTTTTTTTGTTCAAAGTAAATTGTGAAAAATTTTAAAACTCATGAAAAAACATATATTTAATTGTATATACCTGAGCCAACGATAATATACAACACTAACATGTAACGCCCTCAGGCTAAGGGAAGTATGATTCCAGATTATATTCATGTTGCCATACTTAGCGATGGAGGAACATTATATTTCCGACAGGGCAAGCACAAAAGTGACTACACATTTAATGGTTGTGTAAAAGTCACATACGCACCCAAATATTCTGTATTTTGGGTTTTCACAGAATCACATCAATTATATATTTTTTCCTAAATAAGTAAAAGTTAGAGGTATTCCGTTAATTCTACCCCCAGATTTGAAGGAAAAAGTAGATTAAAAGCCTGGTAAAAGTGAAAAAATCTGAAAATTCTACTAGAATTTTTAATTGGAAATGTGTCAATCTGCTGTCACAGCTCAGACACACTTTGATGTACCGACGTCACTCCTAGTCAACCGTGCTAGACACACGACTTACAAGGTTCAAAATGTTGGCCCGTTACAAACAAGGTCATCCACCGCGGCTGGATCAAAGTCATTGTGAGCGAATATGACCAGCCCTTTTTCCGTTAAATTCGAATAACAGCTAGATTTTTCCGGGTCCGTACAAGCTTTGAACGTAATGAATAGTTTTTATTTTAACGTGACTGTTTTAATTTTTGAACAAACATCAAATCTTGTCAAAACCAAGGCAAACGGAATAAGTTGAAAACTCCGGTGCGTATGTGACTTTTGAGCTGCTGTACACTTTTGGACTAAAGCGTGGTCATATAAGTGAACAACAATCAAGCAATCTAACATGTAACCTAACATTTCCATCCATAATACTATATAATTGAGTTTATTACCTTTTCTGACCGGATGCATTTTTACAGTGACTTATATATTATAGTCGGCAAATGAGTGTTGCTTTTTTTTTAAAGAAATGAGCCTGTCGTTGGGAATATGGTTTCACTTGTATGCTTGACAAATATATACTCTGGTGGTTTGGTGGTTTCCTATACCCTGATGCTCTCTGAGCTAAGGGAGGCCGATTTGATGTGGTGCCCTGCTTTGTTAAGTTTATGTAAAGGATTTGTCCTGTTTTGCTAGCGTCGTTTACGGTGTTTTCCTTCACGCCGTCATATAAGTGAAATAACATTGAGTACGCTGTAAAAACCCAATCAAACAAACTCAAATATATACTGGTGTATAATGTGTGATTTTACACCTGCGTCTTTCTTGTATTATGAAACTTCCTAACAAATCGGTCACTAACGTCAAGGTCAATGGAAAGTGCTCGTTCTCTATGTCGGCCTTTACTCACAACTCTTAAGCTATTTATAGGCAAGTTTTTTTTCTTTGATATGCATGTGCTCTCTTTTGTTTGTTTTTTAATCCCGGACTAATATCACTCTCGCCTTTCAATTAAATGAATGATCACTCGCCTCCGGTGATTTTGTTAAATTAACAAGGGCCCTCGTTGGTTAACCTCTATATAACTTATAATTTTACATGTATTTTTTTGTCATTGTTTCTGACCACAAACAAAATCCATGTATAGAAAAAAAGGTAACCGATATATCCTGTCACTACCTAGAGATCATATTTATCCCATAATTGTCTCTTGCTTATTTTTTCCAAAAATAAAATTTAGAAATAATACGGCTTCGGGAGAGAAAGATTCGAGTAAAAAAGAAAACAATTGATACATACACATCTGGGTCATTGATTTTTTTTTTATTTGAGTATGCGTGCCTGTAATAGAAGATAGTGCCGCTTAAATTTAATATCCATTTCCGGAAATGTGCTAGGCGAAGAAGACTGTGTAATATGAATTCCTTACTTAAGTTTTTTTGTCGATTTGATAGCATCAATCATGTTTATCTAAAACTATGCAGACAATATTTGGAAGTTGTAGAAAAAAAGAAATCCGCGAAAATGGTATCGTTGCATTGGTTGAATGTGATTAATTAACAAAGACTGACCAATCACAACGTGCGAATGCTGCACGACAAACGTCTGGATATCAAACAGATAATGGATACATTACACTGAAATTTACTCATTTACGGTTCTTCCGCTAATCAGACGATTTAGTAACATCAAGCAGCGCGTGTCATTTTCTTTAAATTTATATTACAGAAAAATCTTTTAACATAATAATATGCAAAATAGGTCTTCACATTAGGCATGTTAGGTCTTCACTCCCCAAGTTCTGAATGAGTTGGCAACACGTTTCTACATGGTTCTAACAGTTCCCGGTAGGTTCTCAGTAAGTTCTACTCATTTTGAGTACGTGTCTGTCGTTCCCACGCTGTCCACCCCGTCTGCAGTAGCCTACGCTCGGCAGTCTTTCTGGCATTTCTTTTTGGAGGCATGATGGGACACAGGAGGCAACTGAAGTAGTTTATTTGAACGTCTTGATGTACACAGCTTGAAGCGTTCAACAGGTAGAACTAGTTACGACAATTCCGTTTGTAGTACGTCCATCTCGTTTTAAGTACGTTGTCTAATTGCAGGACGGGGAAAAGTTTGAACAGCCTCAAAGTTCTAGAGCACCCTTCCAGTCCAAGCCAGTCTAAGCTCGTCCATGAAGTTCTTAAACAGATCGTAAACAGTTTCTACTACCTTCACTCCGTTAGCACACAGCTAGTTTAAGCCCGTTTGGCAACATTTTCCAGAACGTAGTGAGAACTAGTTTGGTGTGATGGGGGCTTTATAGACATTATCTGGCCAAAGTTTCACATTCTACCCCGACCACAACCCGGTTTACGATTTTCTAGGACGGGTAGAGCGTTTTTGAGAACTAGTTTGGTGTGATGGGGGCTAAAGATCGCTGGTTTCTGGTTTGTATCCCGTTGGAGACATGCAAAATGTCTTTCTGGACATTGAAATAAAAAAAATATATGCAAATGCCAGAACCAGATTTTTCAACCAAACAATAAAAACATTAGTGGGATATCTGGATAAAAAGGCGCTTCTGTAGTGTGCGTGTTTCAGCGCTTTCCGTAGAGTGGCATTTACTTAGATGAGAATCCGTGGTCGTTCTGTGATGAACCTACATGTACATGTATGTAGCTCAGTCTGTTAGAGTCCCGTGTTCGAATTTGTTCAATGCACAAATTTCTTTATATCTATATTCTATATATCTTCACACATTAAGTCTTAATAACAAAACAAGCACAATTGTCGATACACTACATTTTATTATATGGTAACTTGTAACATAAAATATGAATTAATTTATTTAACTTTTTTTTTTAGACATTTGGGAGTGGGTATTTATCTCTCTCTACTTAAATACATGCATACTATGTTATGAATGCAAATTTACCACCTTTCTCTTATTTTATAATCTAACATTATAACATTATATGACCGGCAGCCTTAGATGTATGCTGAAACTGACTGGAATATTAAACGACCATTATGAATCAGCTTACTTAACCTAATTTGTTTATCGCTTATCACTTTAGATCTGTTAATATATATTTTATTTATTCGTATGTGTACATCAGATACAAATGTTTTAGACAATAGTCTTTATAACTACACTTCGTGCCCCTTTGTGTTTTATTCAGGAGGAATCATTTTTTTAATTTGTTTTTAAAGCGCGAATCTCCAGAAGACCCAGCCATATTGTGAGCTTGTCACAGTTTCCACGACACACGTTGTTTACCTTTCCGGGTATCAGTTTTCGCAAGGAATTTTGTTAATGGCTTTTATGATTGTATTCTATTATCAGCCGGTGATCTATTACGTCGGCCTTGAAGTTGGAATGTTATTTTGTAACTTGACTAAGCAGCATTTAGAAGCTGTGCACATAGCCAAAACATAATGTTGATGGATTTTCAAACACGTTTTGGTCTAGTTGCTAAGACTGTTTTCAATGTCAATGCTTGAAAACTCTCTTAGCAACAAGGCCGAAACGTAGCTTATCTTTATGCCCAGAAGTTGAACATCCGTCAAAGTTATGTTTTTTTTATCTTGTACTTTGTAGTTTATAGCTAGTTTCTTTATGCAATGCATGCCACTCTTTTTCAATACCATTATAGCCAAAGGCAGACTCATACGCTTTACGTAAAAAATTGCCAATATCAATTTTTAAATTGACATAGGTTTTATAGTACAGTGCATGTTTATAATTTGAAATACTTTTTTGGGTTCTTTTGGAACGTGGAAATAGTATTGGTTTTATTTCTGCTACTGTATAAATTGTTTTTTGCTTCTGCCTGTCTGTTGTTGGCAGGCCGTCGACATTAATTTATCATCTATGTATACATTTTCAGGTCCTGGATTACGTTGTTGTTAAGAAGAGAACCAGACACACACGCCAAGACTGATATCGTTGTCAACCTACTGGAATATATTGGTATATGAGCTACAAACAAGATTAAATTGAGGAGTAAAATGTATCAACGCTCTATTACAGTCCAATTATATTATGCATCAGGAAGCCGATTTGTTGTGGGGACCCTCTTATGTGTTGATTTTGTCGGTTTTGGTCATTTCTCTCCCTCATTGGACTAGTCAATTAGTGAAGTTACCTAAAGTACTGCGTAAAACCTCAATCAAACAAACAAAATATTATCTTCCAAGCAAATATATTATCCGTGCTAAGTGTTGAATCGTATCGTAACATTAACTTATTCTGTTTTTAACTTCCTCCCAAATTGCAAATATTAACTAAGTAGGCTTCTTGTTATATGTTTTTTTGGTTTAAGTGGTCGGCATAAACTGCTGTCAAATTTGCACCTGGCCAGTTTAGATTCGCTGCCTGCAATACTTTGTCTCCAAGAGATAGTTTTCAAAAATATCGAATGTTCTGTACATCTTCTGGGTCATACATTCTTTCACAATATTTGTATTAAAATACAATTAAATTCTCACACTTTCTTTTTGCTCTTGTTTTTTAAATTGTCAAATCCTTGTTATAGATTGAGGACCTTGTCATTCACATCCAGAAGCGAGCAGCGGGTGTACAACTGTTGCTATCCACGACAAGTAACGTTAGTATGGTTTTAATAGGGCGTGTAAGTCACGTCATGAAATGAGATTTCACAATACTTCTTCAACTTCCGGGTACATGCTACTTTTTATTTAGATATAACATCAAAGGTGAAGTTGAAAATGTGACAATTATCCCGTCCTATCCTATAACTTAGCCCAAATCAAACGAAAACCATTCTGAAAGACCGCTTATCAAAACAGCGCCACTGTTTCGAGGATGTACCCGGAAGTAAACCAGAAGCGAACGAGACTTACGGAACATATTTGTTTTGGGTGTTCCGAACGACATCGGAAATAAACTGGGAGCTCGTTGCCGTTTAAATCTTAAAACATAAATTGGTATCTGTTAACTGCTAATGGATAAATTCATTGCATAATTAACACAGCCCAAGCTTGTTTATTTTACATTCTGTTTCGATTCGTACCTTGCTTTATATTTTTATAAAGGTTTTAATGTATTTTATTACCATAAAAAATCGAACATCATGTATTTCATTTGAACTATGATTTGTAACGCAGCTTCAGACTAAAGATGTTGCCATATTGTTTTGCTGTGCTAAGATGTTCTCACACCATATTTATATGACATAAGGTAGGACAATAATATAAAAAAATGTTTTCATTTCGCATTGTATGTAAGATGCATCTTGGTGATATAATCAACTTATAGCATTTTTATGTCTATTTCCTGAGATTGATGATGATGATTGCGTCACGAAAAGGGAAGCAGAATATAGCTCTAAGACGCAGATTGTGGTTAGCTTTTTCGCATGATATTTATTTGTTTGTCTCTCTCAAATCAGCGAATTGAATTTACCATAGTTAGATATTTCGTTTTGAACCGTGTTTACTATCTTTCAATATTATTCAATATTTTTATTTACTCCATATTAATTGAAATGAGGTGTGTTACAACCAACTTTCCATTTTCCATGCATTACCAATTGAAGTGTGTGAGTCTCGAACGTTCGGCACTAAATATTAACGCTTAAATTATATTTTGTCTGTTAACCTTGCGCTTGCAGTCTTTCTGACATATATCATTCTAGAAAACGGAAACCCAAATTCACTGTGTCAATTTAAGATATATATCATCAGACGTCATTTAGGTTGAAAGTATCATTTTATGCCACTCTCACTGTCAAAATATGAAATTATATGTTTAAACCAGTTAATCAATTCCATTTTCAGTATGAAAGTATTTCAAAATAAATACAAGGGAAATAAACAAAAAGCAATGTCATAGCCACATTACATACTATACTAACTGCTATTACCTTTTTAGTATTGTGGTAAATTTCTCATTTCGATGATTTGAATGTATCGAAACAGATCTTTGACACGCTTAGTTTTATGTTTTGTAAAGTAAAATTACTTCCAAATGGAAACAAATTATGCAGACAAATGATTCCTTTGTCCTCAGAATTCATTGAAGCAAACAGCATATAGGCTTCGTGAAAAAAAATCAACAATGCAATAATCATAGACGCAACAAAAGAGCGATTGATGCGGTGATTTGTTTCTTGGTATTTGCAAACCAAATGTGCTCTGTAGGCCTCGTTTGGTTCTGTTTCACGTCCGGGTACATCTTCGAATCTGTGGCGTTCTCTATTGATTACTGGTCTTTCCGTAGGTAATGTACCCTGAACTGATAGTAATCTCGTGAAATCTCTGTCATCAATCACATGACGTGACAGATTCATATTATCATATTAGCATATTAGGTTTTTTCCTGGCTAAGGTCACACAAAGAACTAGTTGGTCTAGTGGTATGTTACATGACTACGAAGGCAACAAAAAGTATTTCAACCGATCATGATCGAATAGTCTGACAGCTTTAATATTTTTTCGTTTCTCTTCTTTTTTTTGTGGCAATGAAGTAACATTGGAAGGTCAACCACTCTAAAACATCGGCTGACTAGTCGTGTGGTACCATCACGTATGCAACACCACAAATTAACTAAGTAGAGTTAACTACCTATTGTTGGCTGGATGAAGTGGTATATCGTTGACTGCTGTATACTCTTGGTCACTGGTTCGCTTCCACTTATTGGAAACACAACAACAGTGAATTTCAATGCGGTGTGGGTGGGTTTATTTTTTAATCCGCAACAAATTATCGCTTCGGTTGAAAGAGTAAAAGTTCTAAGCTGGATAAGTTATCAAGAGCTGGGTGGTCTAGTGGTATGTCATATGACTGCTGTAGACTATGGCCATTCGCTGGTTCGCTTCCACTTGTCGGAAACACAACAACAGTGAATTACAATGCGGTGTGGGTGGGTTTATTTTTTAATCCGCAACAAATTTTAATCAAAAAAATTATCGGCTCGGTTGAAAGAGTAAAATTTCTATGCTGGATAAAATATCAAGAGCTGGGTGGTCCAGTGGTATGTCGTAGGCTTGCTGTAGACTATGACTGCGTAGTGTCACTGGTACACTTCCACTTGTCGGAGACACAACAAAAATGAATGTGGGTGGGTTTACTTTTTAACCCGCAAACAATTATCGCCTTGGATGAATAGTAAATGTTCTAAGCTGGATAAAATATCAAGAGCTGGGTGGTCTAGTGGTATGACTGCCTCAGACTATGACCGCGTTGGGTCACTGGTTCGCTTCCACTTGTTGAACAAAGTGAAGATCAACGCGGTCTGTGTGGTTTCTGGTAATCCTCCCCGGCGCACGGGTTTGTTAAAAAAAAAGTTTTTCCGCAAATTCTTCCCGTTAAAACCAGATTACAAAAATGAATTTGGAGGGTGCTTAGAAAGGTACTCACGGTTTTCGCCCAGTTGTTAAAATGTGACCCACACATGATTTAGCATAATCAATGCGACGAACAGTATCCCATTACAGAAAACAAAGAAAATGCATTTACTGGCTCTAATTAGCGGATTGTAGTGTAACTGAAATCAGAGACGACACCGGAAAATAACACGCAGAGGTCCTAGAGTTTATCGCTGGAGACGTCATCTTAACATACATGCTGAAAGTACTGGTTTTGTTTGCTTTTTTGTCCACTTATAGATTCGCTGTTCTTATGTTCAGTAAGTGGAAGCAGTTAATCAACGTGATTATACTGAAAATGTCCAAGAAAATTGTTACACGGACATTCCGGTCCTCTTATAGTATGTACACTACCCAAACTATCTAGGTGTTTTTTTTACTCTTAGAACTTATTTTGATTAATGAAAATGTAACGATTTTCTTGGACATTTTCGCCATTCGCTATACGATTAGGCAAACTTGGGACAATATACTGAACGAAATAGTGGGCTCAGTTTTGATCCCAATAGTTCCGTTATTTATTATCGTTGTAATTACTACACACTAGCAACATTCTAGTAGGCCTCT